>JASANB010005301.1:0-35407 GCA_030248155.1 Sabatieria punctata | reverse complement strand
CCCTGGACGCCCAACTGACACCCCCTGGGTACGCGTGCGCTGCTGGTAGTACCGGCCCGGTAGGACTTGTTTCAAATCCAAATCAATGACTACATACAGTACATACCGGTCAAACTCTGTAGTGGTCTGGAGACGGCTAAGTATCTGGCGGTTGCAATGGCTACCGTAGTCCAAACCGAGCCGGTAATGGCGGTGGCGAGCAGCCAATGAAAGGCCAGCACCAGGTACGGCCAGACATGGTGCACGATGCACCCGCCACTCAACAAACTGACCAAGGCTGGTAGGCAGTTGTAACCGAAATAGCAGACCAGAACGGCGCTGTCCCACGCCGACAGCGCTATCAGATAGGTTCGAAACGTCTGCAACAGTTGGTTGTAATCAGGGCTGTTTGTTTTCCGAAAAAAAACTCAAGCCGGTTTTCTTCGGTTTTTTTCCAAAAGTTATTTTCCGAGATGACAGAAAAAATGTTTAACGATCGCTTTTTATTGCAGAATTTAGCAGAACGAAATAGCGTGAGTTTTGTTACGATATGTACTAATTTCATCTTTTAGAGTAGTAATTTGATTTTAAATCAACAAAAATACAATTATAATAGTTGCCTTAAAATGGTACCAGTAGTTTTTGCCAAAAACAGCTAAGTTATGCCAGGAAAATGCTTGTAAGGCTTCTATTAACGTAAATTCAAAAGCATTTGAAGCGAATTTAACCAGTTATTGTGCCTATTTCCTTTAAACACTTGCTTGAGTTTTTTCCGCATTTTAGTTTTTTCCGAGCCTCTAGGAAAAACGACCCAACAGCCCTGGTTGTGATCTTGAAGTGATGCCATAAATACAGGCCTTTTCCGAATAGCTTCAAATGGCCATCATTGCCAATCGCTGTCGCGTCTTGTCCATAGGTAGTTTACGCTATCCCGTGTATCACGGCGGCCCCGGCACCTGTGAAAGCGGTGTGTTTGTGGGTTCGAAACCTGTCGAGGCGATGGGAAGTAGTCGACACAAAGCGCAACCCAGGCCGTCGAAAGTCAGCAATGACAAGTAGATAAACGGGATAAGTATTCGGAATAAACTCGAGAAAAGGCCAGGCTGTTTTTTGGCCAACACTATTTGCCTGAACGAGAACGTACAGTATGATTTACCTTTCCAAATCGCAGTTTACGCGCGATGCTAGCAGAGTAAACGTTTCCTATGCAGCCAGCTACAACACACAAGGCTGTGATTGGTCCATTGAGCAACAGTACTCCAAAAGACTGCTCCCCACTCGAAGCAGACTGGCACAGACGGGTCAGATTCTCCATTTTGTCTGGGCGACAGACAAACAAGCCGTGATTTTAGACTAATTAGCGCACACTCAGGTAGCGTCTGATTAGCCCTTCTCTTAAGGTTAGTCTCTCTCTGCCATTCTGTCTACTTCAGCTAATTATAAAGATTAAAAACGCCTTTCCACCGCCGACTAACTGCGTCATTAACGGACCTGCGTAGGAAGGCTCGGGAATTATTTGGAAAACACTGCGTTATTGTTCTGCATATAGGTCTTCTTAGGATCGCCTCTGATCTCGGTAAACAAGTCTATGTATGAGCTTCTTTGCGCAAGAAGAACATTTATAACATTCGAAACATCCGCTACCATATGAGAGGCGTGCCGGCACAGTTGATGTAGTGGTTTAGGCCGCAAAGCCACTGTGCGCGTGCTCGTGCGCTCATCCACTCGGCGGCACAAGTTTGCTGAAAGAGCTGATCGTCGGCACAACACAAAGCCCCACCCAGGCCACCAAAGGTGGTGACAGCAGTAGGTAAATGGCAACCGACTGGAGTTGTCTAAGTACCTAAAGCTACACTAGCAACGACACGTGTCGGGACAAACGGCAACGGGGACAGGTACACTGAGACCCGTCCAGACTGACACCGAGCATGTGTTTAGGCTAGGGGTTCCGTCGTCCAAAATTTTAGAAAGTTTCAAGACGTATTAATGAATAAGAAAGCTAAAATCACTGTTTTCAACAGCTGCCAATAGCGTTTTAGAGCTAAAAACAAGCAAAATTGACTGAAAGAGCTTGCAAAAACACTCTTTTCTCTTTAATCTCAGCAGTGGAAACGCCAAACTCGGTCACCAAAGGCATTTTAAGCTAAGCAATTAGTGACGTCTGCGCCAGTTTGTGAACTGGAGCTGCTACTAGTACAGTCAGGCACTTAACGCCGTTTATGGTACCGACACCATATATGGTACCCTCACCTTCGCGTTGTTACCGGTACCGGTACCATATATATGGTACCACTCTGTTCAGATTTCGTACCATATATGGTAGTGGTGCCATATAGGCTACCGGCACATATAAGGTGCCGGTACCATACCACCACAGTCGCCGAACGTGGGGGCACCATATATGGTACCACTACCCTAGGTACCGGTACCATATATGGTACCGGCACCTTATATGGTGTCGGTACCATAAACGGCGTTAAGTGCTTGACTGTAGTACTCTTTTTCAGTGCGTGCCTTGCTGCGTTCGCGATTGAACTGCGTGGGGGTGGCAGTGTGCGCCGGTTTATACGGTTCGCCGAACCTGTTCGAGTTCCGTCTAGAACCGTGTTTCGACCAAACAACGGCTGCTCTCCGCGTACAATTGTGGCCTACCAAGCTGCTGGAGAATGTTCTCTATCTTCTCATCTACAGAACAGTGCTCTATTCACTGCTGATTTCTCTCGGACCCTTTCTACTAATCCTCATCATGTCTTTACATCTGTTTCTGCTGCTGAAACGAAGGAACAAACGTCATCGCAAGTTCCTCAGCGTTTCTGAACTGTCCAGCTTGCGTCCTAGCCGCTCAGTGAGTGGCCGTCGACCAAGCTCAAATCGTAGAATCGGTCTGCTCCTGTCCATTCTGTTGGGCAAATTTCTGCTCTGCTACATTATGCCGACTGTTCTACAGACTTGTTTAACCATCGGAGGAGCTGCTATTTTCAAATCTGGATATTTGCGATCTTTGGTAGAACTCTCCAACTTTCTACTGCTTCTCAATAGCGCCACCAACTTTATGGTATACGCTCTGTGGCAGCGAACAAGCCTGGCCGGCAAATGCGAACAGAACGCTGGACTACCAAGCAAGAAGAACAGTGTTCGCTCGGGCAGTTCATTTGGACCTGTTCTGGACCTGGAGGAAACAGTTATTCTACAGAACACTTGGCAGGACGCCAAAATGCGAGGAGGGAAATCGATATTCGTGTCGTTGATATTGTATCTGCTTGAAGAGTATCCGGATTTACGCGAGACTGTTCGAGACTCCGAATACATTGAACGCTTGGCCAATCATATCTTCAATTTTATCGATCAACTATTGGAAGAGGTCTGCAAGAATCGAACGGCCGATTTTCCGCGAGCAAAAGTACAAGCTATCGGCGCAGTGCACCGTAAAAAGGGGCTCAGACTAAGTAACGAATTGTTACTGAATCTGAAGGCGTTCCTCTTAAGCGAAGTGTTCCGCACGAGTAGACGTCAGGTGACGTCTTATCTGATCGAAGTGGCCGATTTGAATGTGAGATCGCGTCAAATACGCATCTGGAATCGATTTATGAGTGCGATTATTTCCGAGCTTAAGCTCGGCTACATGTCGTGTGACTTGAGCAATTTTCTGGGCGTGCAAAGTAGTTCGTTTCAACGGAAGGTTACTGTCTGATCATAGTTCAATAAACTGCTGGCAGTTTATTTTAGTAGCACTGTTACGTCACCCTGTTCAATACTACAATCAGGCACTTAACGCCGTTTATGGTACCGGTACCAAGGCACGTGGCACCATAAATGGTACCCCCACGTT
Organism: Sabatieria punctata; assembly: GCA_030248155.1. Classification (NCBI taxonomy): domain Eukaryota; kingdom Metazoa; phylum Nematoda; class Chromadorea; order Araeolaimida; family Comesomatidae; genus Sabatieria; species Sabatieria punctata. The sequence continues at coordinate 31,599 of JASANB010005301.1, read as the reverse complement.
TGGGGCCTGTGGTGGTTCGATATAAGGTACCTACCTTCGCATTGGTACTGTACCTGCACCGGTATAATATGGTACCACTCCGTTCAGATTTCGCACTACATGCGGTAGTGGTACCTGACATGGGCTAGCACTTCGGCTGAGGGGGGGGCTGAGGGGGTGGTAAGCCAAAAAGTCCGATTTTTTAGCTAAAATCAAGGGTTTTTTGCTTATTTTTCATTAAAATAAGCCAAAATAAGCTATTCTGAGCTCATTTACACCCTATCCAGGCATATTTTTATCATTATTTTCTATACAAAATCCTTCCCAAAAATTCACGCCGGCTGACGGGGGGTAGGCCAGAGCCTGAGGGGGGCCAACCCCCCTCAGCCCCCCCCTTTTGCCCATGTCTGAGTGGTACCGTATATGGTACCGGCACCCATCTATGGCCGGTATTTGGTGCATGGTCATGCGTGCCAGTACTATATATGGTTCCGGCACCAATGCGAAGGTAGGGATACCATGGTACCGGTACCTTATATGGTACCACCGTAGTCCCCGAACGTCCGGGTACCGTATATAGTGCCACTAGTCTAGGCACCAGTGCCATATATGGTGTCGGTTTCGGTACCATAAACGGCGTTAAATCAAGTGCCTGACTGTTTTAGTTGGAAGTTTACGGACGGTCCCCTAGTAAACTGCACACTGCAGCGAAAATAATAATTGTTGCCAAAGGGTGTGTCCGTGCGCATCACTAGAGTACGTATATTAAAGGCAAATTTACTATAATCTCGACAAGACACTTGACAGGCAAGACAAAGGCAATAACGGCTCTATAGGAGTAGATTTTGCTTTTAAAAATGCTAAACTACACATGCTACTAGAGCTTGGGTGCATACATGGGCCGGGGGGTAAGGGGGGTAGACCCCTCCCCCTCGGTCGGCCATCCCCCCCTCGGCCGGCCATACCCCCCTCCCCCGCCCACCCCCCTCCCGGAGGGAGGAAATTTTCGCTTATTTAAGGCAAAATAGGCGTTTTTGGGCCTTTTTCCAGGGGACCCCCCCCCCCCCGAGGTCTCAACCCCCCACTACCCCCCCTCCGGATTTTTCCGGCCCATGTATGCATGGGTGAAGTATAAGCATTCGAAATCACACTTACTTATTAAGCCAACAGCTACCTACGCACGCACCAACATACAGACTAGACAGACAGGTAAAGTAATTTAGTACCAGGGCTGTTTTTGGGGAAAAATACCGTTACCATTTTCAGGCAACTAATATTATTGTATTTTTTTGTTGTTTTAAATTCAAATTACTACTCTAAAAGACGAAATTAGTGCATTTTGTAATAAAACTCACGCTATTTCGTTGAATTCTGCAATAAAAAGCTATTGTTAAACATTTCTTCTGTCATTTTGAAAAATAATTTTTGAAAAAAAAACTGAAAAAAAGCGGAACCGAAAACAAACAGCCCTGGTTAGTGCGAAGGACACCATTTTTTTCTGGTTTACCCTCGGCTGTGAATGAACCGGTCTGGACATAGCTTAACTGTAAGAAGAAATCGCTTACAATAGCTACAGCTCTTGCTTTTATGATAGGTGTGACTTCGAAATAACCTATACTTCCGGAAAACTACCTACAGCTCAGGCTGCAACTAGCGAAAAGAAAGTAGAACAAGAAAAAGGAAAACAACGTAAATACTATTTGTCTTGACCATACTGGTGGCAAACGAACAAAAAAGATAGATCATCTAGGAACCAAAACTAAAAACCGTTGCAAAGGAGTAACTGCCCGCATTTTAAGTCATCAACCGATCATGGAATGTGCGAGATCACATACCTTCTTACACAGTCACTCAAATATCCACTATAATATGCTATGGTACAGCTGTTTTTGAGACTTTAGGCGAATACAACTTACAGGCCTGGCTACGCTATAGCTGACAAACTATCTATAACGATCTCTGACCGAAATGAACGAAAGGCATAGAAGAGGCAAGAAATGAACTTTAGACGCTTAGACCAGACTGCAACTTGGCCAATTGTTGTTGGTAGGCGTAGAGACGGTTGTCTGCCGAGTAAATCCGGTTGCACTGGTAAACATTCTCTCGCTTCAGCAATTCAATAGACTGAAAAACCGAATTCAATCACCAATTCTAGCGCTTAGAAAGCAGTTCTGCTGTTAGAATCGTTTCTTTTAGTTACAGGCTGTTCAAAAAGAAAACAACTTGACAGATTGATTTTTTGCTGTAGCAAACCGTAAATCTCAACCGATTCGAATGAAAGACAAATTTTAATTGTTGAGATTTTTATTAAGATACTCTGCTTGTTTTCTGAGATGAGATATTTGAGGTGAACAAGGAGGGATTCAGTTGCACTTGATGATCGATTCTTACTGCTGATGGCTAATGAGACTTTGTGTCACCTAATAAGGCAGTAGAGCCTCCTAAGCATACATGTAACAGGGGGGGGGTCTGGGGAGTCTGCCCCCACCCAACTTAGGCCAGACCCCCCCCCCGGATGCCCCCCCGAGACGATTTCACCGACCCCCCCCTCCGATTTTTCTGGCAAGTAAATTTTTGAGCAAATTTTTGCAATTTTTTACACTTTCACACACAAAAATTGCCAAAATCGCCTGCAAAACAGCACTTTTTAGCTGTATTTCAGCCCAAATTAGCGATTTTTGGCAATTTTTAGCCAAAAAATGCGATTTTTCTCGATTTTTGAGCGTTTTTTAGTGCCCACCCCGCTCCCCCAAAATTTTGGCTCAGACCCCCCCAACCCCCCCTCCCCCATCGGCGGATGACCTGTTACATGTATGCTCCTAAGCGCTGTTTATACTCCTACTGAAAACGCACTACTGCAGTAGTCTTTCGCCAGTCTCCGCTTCTTCTTCACTAATCTGGCCAATAATGCCAACCTTAGCCTAGCGATCGACCGGAACCGGAACTTTTCAGAATTCAAAATTTTGAACCGGAACCGGAAAAAATTAAAATTGCTCCAAGAACTAAAAAAATATGCCGGATATTCTTTTCGCTACACCCCATAGGAGGAGGAAGGTATTTAGCGGACGGTTCAAAATAAATAAGTCTTACCTGTGTAGCGCTTTGCATCTCGTTGCAAAGTTCTTCTACCCGCTGCTGAGACTGCGATAACGACTCTTGAACTTCAGTTACCCTCTAAATTGTTCAAAGTCCGCAAAGAGTAGAAACATCACTCGACAATAGAGATGGGACCGGTATAAAAATACCGTATACCGTATAGTGTTTTCGATACCGTATAATACCGTATACAGTATAGTATGCTGCAAACGCTTTAAAACACCCAGTTACGCTAGTATATCGCCAAGTTCTGGTCAAGAACATAAATTATTTTTTGGTCGGCCTTTCCTGAGAAAAACACGGCTATTTTTTTACTGTTATCTGTTTTGTAAGTAGTACTGTCTGTTTATTTAAAGTTTTGAAGCTGAGCCGACAATATATTGAATTTATTTTGAATTATGCCTATTGTAAATATCAACTGTATCTATTTTGGTTGGACAGATTTGCTTCACTTCAAATTAGTGAAATGCTAACGAAAGATATGTTGATTTTATTCAAAAACAAAATTGCAGGTTTCTCAACATTTGACAAGTACAATGTACTTGTATATCACATTTTCCATTTCTAGGAAGCCAAAAAACTGCCATAAAAGTAGATTTTTTTGTTTTTCTAACCGATACCATTGTTTACAAAACCAAAAAATAGTACTGGCACCTTTAAAAGCGCGAAAATGACATGAATTTACTGCAAAAATGTGGCTGATTCCGTTTTAACAACTATACGGTATTATACGGTATAAAAAATACCGTATACCGTATAATACCGTGTAGCCAAAAATACCGTATAATACCGTATGATACCGTATACCGGTCCCATCCCTACTCGACAAGCTGTACACCATCCCACAATTTTCTGACCTACCAGCCAAAAAGAGTCCGTTCGGCTACACCCCCCATCTCACCAACTTTTTAAACTGTCAGGCACTAAGGGGACGTGCGAAAATTACATAATTGCATGAGGGGGAGGGGGGTGGGTGGCGACTTGATTACGTAATTTTTCTAAAGTGCAGAAATCACTGAAGTGGCCATAATTTTAATTGTTTTGACGTACATGTAGTCTCGATTGAAGCCATTGGCTTACATTTTCTCAATTTCACTTAGATGAACGTGCAGATTAGAACAGGTAGCTAACGATTAAGTCAGTGGTTTCCAATTTTTCAAATGCCAATTCTAAATGACAACAGTGATCTTTGACATGTTATTAAGAGTTTGTAAGGGTACAGCACTTATCGACTCAGTCTTTTATGACAATCGAGTCTGTCAAGTGATATGGCAGCAGCCCTAAATTCCATGATAAAACACTTTGGTTTCATCTTTAACAAAAAGCCGCCCAATGAAGGCTTCTATGTAAAACCAAGACTATACGTACATGTACGTAGTTGTAGCTCATCAATAAAGAAAACTAAGAAAATTATCAAGCAAACAGATGTTATTTTAATAAAAACGTCATTTTACATGGAATTGAACGCAAAAATTTCGGGGGATGGGTAGCCAAATTATTACGTAATTGGGGAGGGGGTCGGGCGATTATCAGGGGAGGGTGTCCGAAAATGGGTAAAATACCAAAACGTAATTTTTGCAGGCCCCCCTAAAATCGCTCAAACTGCCAGTTGTAAAACAGCGCTTTTTTGCTGCATTTGGTTTTCGTCACAAATTTTCAGCTCAAAAGTGCAAAAATATTAGCAGGTACTTTTCAATGAGACCCCCGGACAGGACCCGACTGACTACAATCTCTTAAACAGTCAGGCACTTAACGCCGTTTATGGCACTGGCACCATATGGTACCCCCATGTTCGGGGACTGTGGTGGTACCAAATATGGTACTACTACCACATATAGTACGAAATCTGAACAGAGTTGTGCCATATATGGTGCCGGGAGCGGTACCAATGCGAAGGTAGGGGTACCATAATATGGTGCCACTAGCCTAGGTACCGGTACCATATATGGTGTCCGACATGGGCAAGGAGGGGGTGAGGAGGGTTGCCCCCAAGCTCCGACCTACCCCCCTCAGGAATTTTTCGGAAGAATTTTGTATAGAAAAGTATGATAAAAATATGCCTGGATTAGGTGTAAATCAGCTCAGAATAGTTTATTTTGGCTTATTTTAATGAAAAATAAGCAAAAACCCTTGATTTTAGCCAAAAATCGGACTTTTTGGCTTACCACCCCTTAGCCACCCTCAGGAATTGAAAATTCTGCCCCCCCCAGCCGAAATGCTAGCCCATGTGTGTATGGTGTCGGTACCATAAACGGCATTAAGTGCCTGACTGTTAAAGGGGGATGGACTGAGCATTATGTATGGTTAGAATAGAGCCAGTGAAAACTTTGCAGGTAAAGTCAAAAGCAGCACGTACATCTGTCAGCTGGTCGCGTTCCAGTTTGAGACTGTCCACTTTTTCAATTGAAAGATCTATGGCCTGTCGGAGATCGAACGCATCGACAAGAGGAAGGTCGCCCCCAGCAGCGTCCTTCAGAAGGCAGACGTTGCATAGAAGACGCGTGGCTACTTTCAAATCCGGCTCGGTCTGAAAGTAGCTACTACATGACGTCAGCATATAGAATAGCCATTCAGTCAGCTGGTACAGGCACAGATGTTAAAAAGATTTTTGGAAGACCAAAAAGTTTTGCTTCTTCATTAAATTCTTTAAAAAATATTTTTTAAATCGTCTTAAAGGGGTCCAGCGTGCTAGTACAGGTATTACATCCACTTTTTCACCTCAAGTCAGTTAAGAAACCTGTTCCAAAACGCCAATACAGACATGAACACGGCCTATAACTGCATAATTTCATCGAAAATTGTCTTTAGAGCATACATGTACTAGGGGGTTACCCCCTGCTGGAAAGGCCAACCCCCCGAGACAGGTTAAGGGACCCCGACCCAAAAATAACGAGTACCAGTAGTGGCTCCAGTATTAACAAACTGGCTCAGAAATCACTAATTTTTAGCCCAAAATTCTATTGAAAAGCCTTTGGAAACCGAATTTGGCGTTTCCACTGTTGATATTTAAGAGCAAATTAGGTTTTTGGAAGCCTTTTTGTCATTTTTTGCTTGTTTTTAGCTCTAAAACGCCATTTGGCGGCTTAAAAATAGCGGTTTTTAGCGTCCATACTGAGAAAAAGGTTCTAAAAACGCGTTTCCGTTTTGCCCGTCTAGGCGAAACCCCCCTCGAGCCCTACCCCTCTCCCCCAGGTCGGCCCGGAGCTGTTGCATGTATGCTTTAGAGGCACTACCAGGTGCATCCTAAGTACTGTTGCTAAGTAAATTTATTTGAAATATAATTTAATTATAATTTACTTACCAAACAATTTAGTAAATTTCTAAAAAAATATAATTAAAATTATACTTACAATTTACTTAAGGCAGAAATTCACTTTTAATACAATTAAAATAATAATTTACTTACCAAGAAATTTACTTGTATTAGTAAATTTCTGAAAAATTTAATTAAAATTATAATTATAATTTACTTAGCAACAGTAATCCTAAGGAAGGATTTCTTTAAGCAGTCACTGTTAGACTCAGTACAAAAGAAGTATCATGCTGGTTGATAGATAAAATGTTGGTTGCTTTGCTTCCAAAGAATTTATAAACATTGCATCATGTATGTACGTGAATTTTCCCACGTTTTGCCTTAATTTACATAATGACTTTCAAAAAAAATTTATTGAGCCTTCAAAATAGGTTTTTATAAAATTCTTTGACTCTAACAACTGTGGGTCCAGCTGTTATAAGCAGGTCCTGTAGGTAGCGTATTTTCTAATGCAATTGACCTTGACAGCTTCATCATTGACATCCTGGCCAGACTGATCCGATGATGACTGGGCCGTTGTGGTGACTTGGTTTAATTGCTCGACTTTTTCATCCAGTTCATGGCGCAGAGCGTCAATCTGCTGCTGCAACTGCTGTTGGTCCACTTTCGTTGTTCTCACAAACGCACCGAGATTCTAAACAGCAAGTTCTCTACAATGAACTTCCGATCTGATCCGATCTGTGGGTGCCTACAGCCTACAATTAGACTCATGTTCCATTTTGCAAACCCCCAATGTCATCAGCTTGGACATTTCCCCCTTCTTTTACTGCCCAGCCACTCCAGCCATGCTGTTGGGTGCTAGGTACTAAGAGAGCGCCTGGCGTGTTGATGTATGGTGCTGTCAGCCCCAACGGCCACTTGCTGCGCCCCAGTGCGTGAGAACGCCCCCAGGCTTAGCTGGTTTCTAAGACAGTTCCTGACATCATTGATCTTCTGCTGCAATGCGGCATGTTTTGTGGAACGGCTTTTGGTGCAATAGCAGATAGATCCAGTCAGTTCCCATTTATATACTCACTGTCACCAGCTTTCAATGGCATGGGTGGGGCTTTGTATTGTCTAATTCCAGTCAGACTGCTTTCGAATCCAGTACAACCACTAGGGATGCAGGGGCCGCCTACTGAGCCAATATCCCAACTTAAAATGAGCTTAACCATTAAAATATTCAAACAACAGGGGTCAGTCAGTCATATCCTCAGCATCCTTTCTCCTTCAGTGGATGATGTATTACATGCATGTATGCCTTCAAAACACCAAAATCACTCACCTCGACAATTTGGTTTATGAACGTTTTCAGATCAGCAGCAGGCCCTTGTTCTCTGTACAGTTTCAGCTTCTCAATTCGTTGTCTGACTTTGTCAGGCTTTGCACTGAGAGCGTGTGCAACTTTCTGCAGCCAAGCCTGGAGAGCAGCCGGTTGCTGGCGAACTTGCTCCAGCTCTTCTGTCATCTGGTCCAGCTTCTTCTGCCAATCTTTTGTCTGCTGCTGGAACGCCAGTTCAATCTCAGTCACTTGTTCTGTAAAGTCAGATTTCAGTGATTGCAGCTTGGTTTCTGCCTTCTCCCTAGCTTCCACTTCAGCATCCAGTCTGCGCTTCACTTCAGCAGAGCTGTTTTCTCTTTCCTTCTCCAGATTATCTTTTACAGCTTCCATCTCTGCAACGCTTGTGTCTTGTGAATGCTCTTTCTTCTCATGCTTGCAAGCAGTGAGCTCAGCCAACAACTTTTTAATCTTGGACTTGCTAGCTTCGTATTTAGCTGTCAGGTGTTCTTTCTCTTTGTTCTCAACAGCCAATCTTTCATTCAACTTTTTCACTGCTAAATGCAGCTCATGTTTGGCTGTCTCTGCCTTCTCCAAACTGTGCTGCAGCTCTTCTTCTGACACTTTCCTGATCTTGGCTGCTGGGGGAGAGGGGCACTGTTGCTGCTCAGTGAAGGCTTGCTGGATGACTTTCAACTCTGCTTTACAAGCCTCAAACTGTAGACGTTCTCGCGCTTTTTCCTCACGTACTTTGGCCAAATCCAATTTGAACTGCTCACATCTGGCTTCCAGACGCTTAGCCCTCTGGTGGGCGGCACACTCCCTTTGCATGCATTTTCGCAACTGGGCCTTCGCCTCATCTAACTCTCTCTTCTTTGTTCCACCAGCCACACCCACATCCTTCAGTTGCTTGTTCTTCTGCTGCTCTTCAGTCAACTGCTCAAAGAAATGTGCACGCTCAAGTTCACTGCTTTTCAGTTGAGTCTCTAGCTTCCTCTGGGCCCATAACGCTGAGGATAACTGGAGCTGCTGGTCTCCAAGCAGCTTTTTATACTGGCTGTTCATTAAACTGATAGACCGTTTATCGTGAGCGAGTGCAGCTTTTGAACTTTCACTGTGCGTTAGCAAAGCGTCTACTGTGCACCAGCGGGTGTAGTACAAGTGACAGGTGGAACTCAGCCAGAACATTCGTCCGAATGCCTCTGGACTAGCCTCTGGGTTGTGTGAAGAGTCGTAGGGCAGAGGCGGTTCCATTTGTGGTCTCTGATTACTGCTTTCACTGACATCACTAAATAGAATCCACATAATATCCCTATGCAGTGAAGAATGAACTGTGATATTGTCACAGGGGAGATGGTCATTTCAGTGTTGGTGGTGCATGCACATTTCGATGCCAGGCAAGACAAAAATATTTGATTTGGTTTTAAAATGAATGCTGTATTATATTACTGTATTATAGTGCTCTAAACTATCTATTTATATGTCTCTGAGGAACACACTAACGTTATAGCACCACAGCGCCATCTTCAGCCCTGTAAACTCGATGGGCACTATCCCATTTCACGGTGATTTTCATGGTTTAGGGGACTCAAGCAACTATTAGAGTATAGGGGACTCAAGACCTATTCTACTTTAGGGGACTCAACCCATCCGAACACATTCGGCGCCTCCCGCCAAATTTCGTTTCGTACCTGTTTTAAATCGGCGCCCACATCGTACAAAACATCAATTAGCGCTTTTCTACTATAGGGGACTCAAGCTATTTCAGAATAGGGGACTTTTCAGTTCTATTCTATTATAGGGGACTCAAGCTATTTCAGAATAGGGGACTTTTCAGTTCTATTCTACTATAGGGGACTCAAGCTATTTCAGAATAGGGGACTTTTCAGTTCTATTCTACTATAGGGGACTCAAGCTATTTCAGAATAGGGGTTCAGAAAATTCAACAATGAACGGATCATTAACAGACTGCTGCTGGAGATACGCAAAATTTTTCGGGTATAACTATTGTAAACGTTGTATCCGAAGTCTGAACAGTTGTGTTGATCTGTTATTCTGTTTGAATGTCTAAATTGTGTGCCGTGGATTTTAGGAAGTTAACATGCATTTCGCGAGAAAGTCAGCTTACGGGGGGCAAGGGGGTTCATCTCGCCGATCCGGCTAAAATTTTATGAGCATAAACTAGACCACGAACGATGACCTTCGGCGCATATTAGAAGAAAAACACCCCCCTAGAACCGGAGCTACACCCCCTCAAAGTTGGCTCGCCAGCCGTTTTTTGGCCAATTTTTGGACCTCTAACGACCCAAGTTCAAACCTGTGCCGTTTGCGCATTTCTAAACGGACAGCTTTCGCATGCACACGAATCGATAGCTATTTCAAAGTACTTTAAATCCCCCACTCAACTTTTTCCGTATCGTACCTGGTTAGCGAGTTATTTTCCGAAATGTACCAAAAATTGCGAAAATTCACCCTCCATTTTTTGCAAATATTCGCCCATAACTCCGGCCACAGAAGCGTGGGCCACCTGGAACTTTCTTCAAAGTTAGCTCATAACTGGCCAAACATAATCCACACAAATTGGTCAAAATCCAAGGGGTGTTGCGGTTTGGCCCCCTCAAAGGTTTCCGGAAAAAAATTTTTTGCTGCAAATTAATTTTAAAGTAGTCTATCTGATGCAGTTTAATGAGCTGATTACGAATCTGAGCTCCGTTTGGCTAGCCTCCGCCTGGATCGGGAGATATGCAAGTCCAAAATCCCGAAAATCAAGGCCCCCTGGTGAGCATATCTTTCGATGGCTAGCCTAAACCGAGTCACGGGGCAGTTTTCTAGACCTATTTTAGCCTGCTGAGTTCAAAACTAACTTCATTTTTTCGCTACGGCCTCCCGTTCGCGAGTTATGGCCAGTTGAAAATCACTACTACAAAAAAGTGCAATTTTGGTGGTGCGCAAAAAATCATTTTTTTATCCAGGCCCGAAATTTTATTTCTAACCAGCTCACCGGATGTACTTTTGCCCACTGATTCCAAAAATGACTTCAGTTTTGCTCTAGCAGGTCTGCTTCCCGAGATATGGCCGTTCAAAGTTTCGCGGCAAATCTGCACTTACAGCTCTCACTCTGTTTTGACCTTCAAAATGGACTGCGTCGATTAGAGCCGTTATTATTGCTTTCGCTCTGTTCTACTAGATGTAGATTTCTTCGCTACATCCGAAAATGACCCATTTTTTACTGTGTGACATGTCCTTCAAGAGATATGACCGTTCAACTTCAAGCGGAGAATTCATACCTAAATCGGCTATGACCTACATATACCAATCTCCGCTCCACTGCCCCTCCAGGGAAATTGCTTGTTTTCTGATTGGAACGCCTTTGTTGGCACTGCATAACTGATGTGAGCACCACCTGTTCAATCTCTGTTTCCCTGCCCCAGTAGTACTGCAGCAGGAGAAGCCAAGGCCAGGTCGTATGACCTACCGCCCCTCAGCTACAGCATTTTAGCCAGAGTAAAAAATGGTAAGCTTATCCGTGTTTCTGCTGCTGTATTACTGTAGCTGTTTGTTAATTTACTTTGTTTTCACACTGCTTGCTACATATACTGGTTTTCAGAAGTCTGCGGCGCCCTTGTTGCTTGCTCACAGGCAGCACTGATTTTCAACTGGCCATAACTCGCGAACGGGAGGCCGTAGCGAAAAAATGAAGTTAGTTTTGAACTCAGCAGGCTAAAGTAGGTCTAGAAAACTGCCCCGTGACTCGGTTTAGGCTAGCCATCGAAAGATATGCTCACCAGGGGGCATTGATTTTCGGAAATTTGGACTTGCATATCTCCCGATCCAGGCGGAGGCTAGCTAAACGGAGCTCAGATTCGTAATCAGCTCATTAAACTGCATCAGATAGACTACTCTAAAATTAATTTGCAGCAAAAAATTTTTTTCCGGAAACCTTTGAGGGGGCCAAACCGCAACACCCCTTGGATTTTGACCAATTTGTGTGGATTATGTTTGGCCAGTTATGAGCTAACTTTGAAGAAAGTTCCAGGTGGCCCACGCTTCTGTGGCCGGAGTTATGGGCGAATATTTGCAAAAAATCGAGGGTGAATTTTCGCAATATTTGGGTCGTTAGAGGTCCAAAAATTGGCCAAAAAACGGCTGGCGAGCCAACTTTGAGGGGGTGTAGCTCCGGTTCTAGGGGGGGTGTTTTTCTTCTAATATGCGCCGAAGGTCATCGTTCGTGGTCTAGTTTATGCTCATAAAATTTTAGCCGGATCGGTGAGATGAACCCCCTTGCCCCCTCTCTTCGTCACCTAAGCTGACTTTCTCGCGAAATGCATGTTAAAATCGACTACTTTTTGAACCCTCATGTGAAACATATGCATATTGTTGCAAACGTTCTTCCGGCTGATGATATACTTTTGACAGACTACACATGGGCAACTGTAACTGCTGTCATTGACAGCTGTGCAAACCTTGCAGAAAAGCAAGATAAAACATTATAATGGTGTGTCAGATTCGGCTTGATAGCAAATGAGCAACTGTGTCCAACTTGCCAAGCACATATGACTCTTGTTAAACAGACTACCCTGGAAGATCAATACAGAGTACTACATACCAAAGTTTATCACCTTTAAGCCCCCTTCGGTTATAAAACACAGGTCTAGTTCAGATTGTTTTCATTTATTTTATTTCATCCAGTTCATTCAAAAATTGTCCAGTCCTGTTGTAGGTGGTAAACTCCGGTATGTTAAAACTATCATAACTGCACCACTTTAAACTTTATATATTCAATGGCACTGTCCGAACCCATGCACTGATGTTATCAGTGTATGGACGAGGGAGCTTATTCACAAATGACGTAACTGGTTCTATTACAATCGTTAAAACACTCCATTTACTCTACATTTGAAGTCACAGCATGGAAACCCCATTGAAGATGTTATCAGAGATGTTGCGGTCTCAAACAATACAGTTGTTGCGGCCCAAACTCAATTGTTGAAGTACTGGTGTATGAATGGATCAATGTACAGGTGTGCCTGAATTTTTTGCTTAAGTGTTTTCTTTCTTGTTTGAAACTTTGCTATGTTTGCTATCTTTGCTTCAGTATTCTCCTTCTTGATCGATGCTTCGCTATTAGAGTTTTTCGTGTCTGGCACTGCAACTGCCTGTCTGCAACTAATACACAAGAAAAACAGCAATTTTTAAAAATCGCAAAATCAACGCAATGAATTTAACATTTTTTTTTTTTTTTTTTTTTTTTTCGAACAATTTTTATTATTACGAATATGGTTAGTAGAACACAGATATGGGTTAGAAAAGGATGCACTGAGCAGCTGGGTCAGAGTCCTTGACATGTATGTGTGTGATGTAGAGCAGTTTATCTTGATACTTGAGGTTTGATTATGGCTTTTACTGTTTCCTTAATTATTGAAGAATTTCAAAGAAACGCAAGTATTTGTCCCAAATTTCGGTAAAGGAATCTTTCTTCTTCAGCATAATACTGGCATAATATGCAGTTTTCAAGCTTGCCGTTATAAAATGCTTGAAGGTCATATCGGAAAATTCTTTAACTTCCCGTCGTGCTAAACTGTATATAAACCTTTTTGTATAAATGCCTAACAGATTCAATACCGTTGCATTTACAAACAGGTCATGAATTTGTCCAAAAAGTGCTGAGATTAGATCAAATGTTACCTCTTGGTGTTCAATTTCGAGAATAAGTGATTCTAACATTCTCCAAGCTTTTTTTGCTACGGCGCAATGATAAAGCATGTGCTCCACTGTATCAGTTTTCTGCAAATGGCACTGCTTACAATTCATGTCATCTACTATCCTTCTGTAGAATAAATACTGCTTTGTTGGAACTATCCTATGCAACACCCGATATTGAAAATTCCGCAATTTAACATCAGGTGACAGACGGTGTGCCCGTACACAGGCTTTTTCAAATAAATCCTCTGTAACCCAGTATTTATCCGTCCATCGTTTTTGTGCTGCAGGACTTTCATACATCTTGGCTAGTTTGTACCTTTTATACAGCGGAATACTTAGCTTGGTTGCATCCTTTATTTCAGGATTGTATGCCTGATAAGCTTGCAGCAACCCATTCCAGTTATCAGAAATTTCATTGCGCCATGTACGTGGCAATGCTGTCCACAATTTTTTCCACTGCTTCCTGTCAATAGCCAAGGCTGGATACTTAGCCATCGCTTCCGGGTAATCCATAAATAAACCCTGATCTCCTAGCAAGTGTCTTACTCTGGTAATTCCATTTTCTTTCAGATTAGGATTAAAGTACATACGCTTAGGCTGTCCTAACTTCACATCCTTATTGTTGAAAATGCTTCTAGCCAGCAGTGGCTCATCCGCAGGTCTCTTAAACATAACGTTATCCCAGTATTCCACATACACTTTCAAGAGTTCACTATAAAATGGGTTTATTTTTTATGAATTTAACATTGATAGTAAGCACATATTGTGTACATACAGCTTCCAAGAACAGAGATTGAGTCCCCTTATAGTAGAATAGAACTGAAAAGTCCCCCATTCTGAAATAGCTTGTTGAGTCCCCTATAGTAGAATAGAACTGAAAAGTCCCCTATTCTGAAATAGCTTGAGTCCCCTATAGTAGAATAGAACTGAAAAGTCCCCTATTCTGAAATAGCTTGAGTCCCCTATAGTAGAAAAGCGCTAATTAATGTTTTGTACGATGTGGGCGCCGATTTAAAACAGGTACGAAACGGAATTTGGCCGGGGGCACCGAATGTGTTCGGATGGGTTGAGTCCCCTAAAGTAGAATAGGTCTTGAGTCCCCTATACTCTAATAGTTGCTTGAGTCCCCTAAACCATGAAAATCACCGTGAAATGGGATAGTGCCACTCGATGTACCACCTGTTTGCACACTTCGAAAAATGGTACCCAGTTCCGACCTTTCTTTTTCGTTGTACACGGTGGTCGATTTAGCTATCTGTGGTTTCAACCTGCTGTACTGTTTGTGTTAATCAATTAAATCCGCTGAAATTTTAGCATGCGTGCATGCAACAATATCCACAAAACCTCAGAATTTCTGCACTGAAAATTTTAGCCAAATCTGTTATTTCAGCCACTAACAGTTATGCACTTCCATAATGTTCACTTTTGATGGCGGACACATGCAAGTGCATAACTAGTGGTTGAAGCGATAGAATTGGCTAAGTTTTACAGAGTAAAAATTCTGAGGTTTTGTGCATGTTGTGTTAAAATTTGAGCGAAATTGATTGATGACCACAAAAGTTACATACAGCAAGACGAAACCGGCGATAGATAAATGGCTCACCCTGTATTATTGCTGCAAACTACCGAAAAAATGTTTTGTCAGGTACATGCACCGAAATGAACCCAAATCTTGTCACAGAAACAGTTAAGGGAACTACAACAGTGATAGGTCACATTAGTAATTAACTATACTATGTACGGTACTTATACTAGTAACTAGGATCGACCAGAATTCCGAATCCGATCGCAACTGGCAGTTCCGATTCCGAAGTCAGGGATCTCAGAGTTTATCAGAACTTTTGTTTAATTTTTAGGAAACCGACCTTCATTTCTTGCATACTATTGCATGTCTTCGTGCTTATGTAGACTTTAGTTGCTAATCACCCATCTTAAACAGCATCCGATCGATGGGAATAGCAAGCCACTGAGTTTGTAGTTATTTTAGGTTTGTCTTTATCTCTCAAAAACATTTTTCAAAAAAATTAGCTTTGGTGCTGAAGCGAGGCGGCAAGTAAGGTCATCTCACGGATCTGCCTGATATCAAAATATGTTAAAATAGAGCTCAATCGAAGACCAACAGTGAATGCCCGGCCATCAGCAAGCAACCCCCTGGAACCGGAGCTACACCCCCTCAAAGTTGGGTCGGCAGGAATTTTTGGTTTCATTTTCTGGCGTCTCACAGCCTCCATTCAAACGATTACCCTTTCTTCGTTTCTTGTTCAGTTTATTCCAAAATTTTAAGCCGATTTTGGAAAAGTTCCGAATTCCGCAAAAATTCAGATTAGAAACTGTGCTTTGAGTTCCGCATTGGTAGAAACAAACAATGCTACCGTTTGAAAATTTTACACAACTACCGCGGACGAACAAGCTGACACTTTGTCCTACAATTTTTCAGTCACTAGAGTTTCAACAAACGAAACTCTAGACCAATTTACATAGCAATCGCCAAGCATTTTTTCAGTTAACAGCAAACGTTTCCATTCAGGTGAGCTGAATGGAAAAATTGTTTGTTTCTAGCGGTGCCGATTCCGATCGGACCCAAAAATCTGGTTCCAGTCGTTCGCTAGCACTCACTTGGCCGATTCAACGGCAATGTTTTGCGGCAAAGGGATTTCATTCAAGTCCACACTGACTGAACTGCTGAGTCCAGGCGAAGTTGGCGGAGGTGGAAGAAAGGAGCTGGCATCCATCTGTCTCTACGACCGACAACAACTTCTCTTCCTTTTCTCCTGCCACTCTGCTGGTAAACAATAGCTACAACTTAACAAAAGCGGCATAAACATCGGATATTTGGGCTCCCCCGTCAAAAACACAAGGCAGCAGGTTCTGATTTGTTCTTTCTTGCGCGCTTCTCAATAGTATCATCCTTCCTGATAATTTACTATTATTATTAGCATACATATAACAGGGGGTCTGCGGGCATACATTTAACAGTTCCGGGCCGACCTGGGGTGGTTCCTCAGGTGGGGGGACGAGGGGGGTTTCGCCCAGAGGGGGCCCAAAGTTATAAAAAAGCTCCAAAACGCCTGAAAATGCGTTTTTAGCACGATTTTTTTCAAAAAGAACGCTAAAAACCACTATTTTAAGCTGCTAAGTAGCGTTATAGAGCTAAAAGGAAGCAAAAAATGACAAAAAGGGCTTACAAAAACACTGATTTCTCGTAAATATCAGGCAGTGGAAACGCCAATTTAGGTTTTCAAAGGCTTTACAAGCAAATTTTAGGCTAAAAATTGGCGATTTCTGAGCCAGTTTGTTAGTACTGGAGCCACCACTGGTACTTCTATTTTCGGGTCGGGGGTCTCTTAACCTGTCTCGGGGGCCCCTTCCTCACTCGGACAGGACAACTTCTATATTTTAACGGTTGGTTTAATAAAATATTGTGTGACAGAAAGAAAGAACCAAAGCCTAAGGAACAAAAACCTGAAATAATGGACAAAATTTACGTTCCTGAGAGTAAAGGGTTAAAAACACCGAATTGGATGAAACTCCGGTCATTTTTGATTGAAAGCGATTTCTCAATTACAACACCAACACACCAATAAGTAACTACTGCATGCTACCGCAGATTACGCGCTCTCGTAATATCGCCCTATTTCATCGATTATCGGCCGATTTCCCGCCGGAACCCGACATAGAGAACTTGCTAGATAATTCATATGGTAAGACGTACATTAACCCGCATCCGCAGATAGGTGGGCAACTGCCTTAGCTATATAATAAGCACAGTTAGTAAGCCTGTGGTCCAAAGTCCAGAACTTTAGCTTGCTTAAAACCATAATTATCACAATCAAAAAATCGAAAAAGAATGTTTCTCGATCATCTTTCGAACGATAGCTACCAATTTTACCGTATGAGTAGGCGTACCTTATATGCAAATTTCTGCGTATTTGCTTTTGAAGTTTTTTTAATAACAATTTCAAAAATGGAAAAAACGAAAAATACGCGATTTCGACATTTACTAACTAAACCAATCGTGTCACTCTTTCTAACACATAGACGAATACATCTCCGCATGGACAGACGGTAGATATAAAAATTTGCCATCGATTAAGCATAAATATAACGATATTGGTCCAAAGTCCAGGACCTTAGCCTGTTTGAAACGAAAAATTAGTCAAAATTATCTACACTATAAACACTAATCTACGCAATGGTTACTCATGCCATCCCGGTAGGCAGGGACGCGGGCCTTTTCCCCTATGCCCAACATCCTTGACCACACGGGCTTATACCTTACATTCTATTCTATAGCAAAAATTGCTTCCACTTGCTGAGGTGAGTGACGGATACCTGGGGGAATAAAACAGCAGATTGCATTCACATGTGCAGTTTCCACAAGAAGCACGCGTCAAGTGAAGGCCGACGCATTTATTGCAGTTTTTGGATAGCCTAGTCTTCAAGAAACAAAAACTAGAAAAAGTGTTTGAGAGCTCTTTCTATTGATGGTCAATGCACGTCCGTGCTGCGCGGATTAGAAAATACGAAAAACGGCCAAAAATGATAAAAAAACGGCTTTCGGAACTTGAAGCACAATTTCCTTTTTGTGTTTAGTTATTGATAGGAGAAAGCGATGTATTATATGAAACAGAGTATGAGCTATCGAATAAGATGCATTTTGAATCATAATTCAGAGCATTTTCTGCTCGAAAACTGAATTTGTCGATTTGCAACGTCCATTTTCTGTAGAAAGGAGACTTGATTCAAATTTGTTTCAATCGGATTTGAAATCAGTGTAACTTGTTACCTATTTAGCTCCGAATATTTTCTTGCCGCAATTTAGCGGGGTTTAGAAATCGCATTTTTCCAATATTTTATGAAATCAAATGCGGTTTTTGCGTAAATAGTCATATCCGTTCATGCTATTGCCGTTTTAGCATAAATTCTTTCTTGCAGCGCGAATAATTCTAGTGCCCAGCCTATCTAAAAATTGCACCAAGTGCGCCATAGAAAAGTTCGGGTGTTTCGAAATCGCGTTTTTGTAATTTTTTTGAAATTAAATGCGGTTTTTGCGTAAATAGTCATATTCGGTCATGCTGTCCGCCGTTTTAGTGTATTTTCATAGTTGTAGTGCGAAATGGTTGCCCATACCTACAGTGCTCTGTCTTGGTTAGCTCCATAGAAATCGTTGTATGCTTTGGGAACGGAATAGTTTTGGCTGGGATAAACAGCACGATCGGAGTAAGTAATGTATAGCATAAACAAACAATGAAAGCTGCACAGAAATAATTCAATCTTCTACTTGAGTAAGAGCAACAAAAACAACAGATTATTATTATACAGGGTGTGCCAAAAAAAAACAACCCAGCAGATTTTTTGCTGTAGCAACCGCAAACCTCAACCGATTTGAATGAATCCTTTTTTAAATGAAAGATAAATATATTTTCAAAAGATTGCTGAAATTTTCATTAATGTACTCTGCTTCGTTCCTGAGATATTGGCTCTCAAATTCAAAACAGTGATTTTGGCAGTGAACAAAGAGGGATTTTTTTATTACTCTGCACTTCGTAATAAAACGGATTCGTGCTACTGCTAAGGGCTCTTGGAGGCTTTACAGGTGACACAGAAACTCGGTTTACTTCAGCACTAAAGTATCATTAGCCCCAGCAGTAGGAATCTGCTTTATTATGAAATGCAACGGAATCGCTCTTGTTCTTTGCCAAAATCTGTTTCGACTTAGAAGGCAAATATCTCAAGAACTAAACTATGAATCTCAATAAAAATTGCACCAATCTTTGAAGAATTTATCAGTCTTTCATTTAAAAAAGGGTTCATTCAAATCGGTTCAGACTCATGGTTGCAAAAGTAAGAAATCTGCTGGGTTGTTCTTTATCACTCTTGTTCATTGCCAAAATCTCTGTTTTGACTTTGAGGACAAATATCTCAGGAACTAAGCAGGCTATCTTAGTAAGCGTTACATCAATCTTTCAAGAATTTAGTTATCTTTCATTTAAAAAAGGATTCATTCAAATCGGTTGAGATTTGCGGTTGCTACAGCAAAAACTCGGCTGGGTTGTTTTTTTTGGCACACCCTGTATGTTTTACAGTTAATTTTTTGTGTCTTCCATTTCCATCTTCTCCTTCTGTATCTGAAGTTTGCTTTAGTGAGCCAAAAACCGTTGGCATAAAATTTACCTCCAACTGTTTGTCAGATTTTTCACTGGCTTTCCTTTTCTTGTCCTGCTGGTCGTCGTCCACTCTGCTATTATTGTGCAGGCGTTTCCAGTAAAACAGCAGTACAAGTGCGCCGAAGAAGAAGAATTCGAAAAAGGTTATGACAGAGAAGCCCAAACATAGACCCAACTGTCCGCCTATATCTGAGAGCAGCTCGTGGAACTAAAACGCTCGTATGTAGCAGAGATAGAGAGAGCTATATGTAAACTCACCAAGGGTGCCAATTCGAAAAATATGACAAATTTGTAAAAAACTGATAAATTTGTAAAAAAATTGTAAAAATTGACAAATTTGTAAAAAATTTGACGAAAAATCGACCCAATTGCTTGCCTGAAAGATCTGAGAGGAAACGTTTGCCCAAACAAGGATAGTTTCTAAATAACACGTCCTCCAATTTATCGCACTGAAAAATAGGTAAGTCGGGTAATAGGAGTCCCATAAATTACAAAAAAACTGACAGTCTTAGTTACCAGTTTAGCTTCCTTTTCGCTCAACAGCAAGTAATTCATTTTCTCGTAGAAAATATTGATGGCGATCGTATTTTCGTGCAGCCAGTCAAGACAATGCGATCTGTCCATCTGCTCACACAGAGTGCTCGTCTGAAAAAAAGATGTCCATTGCAAAGTCGCCCAACATACGTATCCTAACTGTTACTGACCACTCCATGGAGTTCAGAGGCCGGCCACAAGCTGGTGGAAAGGGTTGCATCAAAGTTCCAGTCCCTTAAAATTAAGTTTCTGGTTTGGTTTTCGCTTTAAAACGCCTTAAACATGTACAAGCAACGTTGCTCGCATTGGCAGGAAGTTAGAGGGTTGAACCGATCCTGCTGGTCGCCAGTTAAGCTTTCTTCGTCGTATTCGTCGAACGATTCTGTCATTGTTTCGATGAGACAAACGGCTAAAATTATTAGAATGCTTCTAGTCAACAGAAATGCTTTTACTCGCAGTGATATAAAGAGCAAACTGTTAAATGTCTTCAAAAAGCTTCCGCTTCGAATTTTTAGATTCAAATTCGATAATTTTTTATTTGCATTGCAAAGACGATTTATTTTATTTTAGCAATGGCTTTAAGAGTCAGTCTCTTAACTGATCGAGTTTTGGCCCTTTGCCCTATTCAGACCCAAAATTGAAACTTTGGCCTAGAGAGCTGTAAGTTGGTACACTAATACATATCGATAGGTTATG
The DNA here is from genome assembly GCA_030248155.1 of Sabatieria punctata. Taxonomy (NCBI): domain Eukaryota; kingdom Metazoa; phylum Nematoda; class Chromadorea; order Araeolaimida; family Comesomatidae; genus Sabatieria; species Sabatieria punctata. The sequence goes on along the minus strand of JASANB010005301.1, from coordinate 10,853 downwards.
TAACCACCGCAAAGGATTTCCCGATTTGACGCTCCAGTCCCTAGATACAGCCGTCTGAAAATCGGCTCGCTTAACTATGGGACAAAAATTTCGAATTCTAATTTCTTTCCTGCTAAAAACAGTTGGGACATAGAATCTGGGGATTTTAAGTAACTTTTAGAGTACTTTAAGAATTTTGGGTAAGTTTTCGATTTTGACGAAAAAAAATTTTTTCAACCCCCTTCCCGCCCCCCCTAGCTCGTCTGGAACCCCCCCCCTATGTGGGTTATTTTATTTCAGATTACTGTAGCGCCGTTTGTTAGCTACAGATTGGTGTCAAGCACGATAGCCCAGGGCCCGGGGTTTTGAAGTAAATTGACTTCAAATGGCTGAAAATCGCATTTTTTCCCGGTTTTACTATGGGACAAAATTTCGAACTTGAATTTCTTTCCTGCTAAAAACAGTTCGGACCTAGAATTTGGGGGCTTTACGTAACTTTTAGGGTACTTTAAGAATATTTGGTCGGTTTTCGATTTTGACAAAAAAAAATTTTTCGACACCCTTCCCGCCCCCCTAGCTCGTCTGGAACCCCCCCCCCTATGTGGGTATTTTTATTTCAGATTACTGTAGCGCCATTTGTTATCTACAGATTGGTACCAAGCGCGATAGCCCACGGCCCGGGGTTTTGAAGTAAATTGACTTCAAATGGCTGAAAATCGCATTTTTTTTCAGTTTTACTATGGGACAAAAGTTCGAACTTGAATTTCTTTCCTGCTAAAAACAGTTGGGACCTAGAATTTGGGGGTTTTACGTAACTTTTAGAGTACTTTAAGAATATTTGGTCGGTTTTCGATTTTGACGAAAAAAATTTTTTTGACCCCGTTCCTGCCCCTTTAGCTCGTCTGGAACCCCCTACGTGGGTTTTTTATTTCAGAGTACTGTAGCGCCATTTGTTAGCTACAGATTGGTGCCAAGCACGATAACCCACGGCCCGGGGTTTTGGGTAAATTGACTCCAAATAGCTGAAAATCGAAATTCAACTTCGAAATTTTGTCCCATAGTAAAACTGAAAAAATGCGATTTTCAGCTATTTGGAGTCAATTTACTCCAAAACCCCGGGCCATGGGCTATCGTGCTTGGTACCAATCTGTAGATAGCAAATGGCGCTACAGTAATCTGAAATAAAAATACCCACATAGGGGGGTTCCAGACGAGCTAGGGGGGCGGGAAGGGGGTCGAAAAAAATTTTTTCGTCAAAATCGAAATCCGACCAAATATTCTTAAACTACCCTAAAAGTTACGTAAAGCCCCCAAATTCTAGGTCCGAACTGTTTTTAGCAGGAAAGAAATTCAAGTTCGAAATTTTGTCCCATAGTAAAACCGGAAAAAAATGCGATTTTCAGCCTTTTGAAGTCAATTTACTTCAAAACCCCGGGCCCTGGGCTATCGTGCTTGACACCAATCTGTAGCTAACAAACGGCGCTACAGTAATCTGAAATAAAATAACCCACATAGGGGGGGTTCCAGACGAGCTAGGGGGGGGCGGGAAGGGGGTTGAAAAAGATTTTTTTCGTCAAAATCGAAAACTGACCCAAAATTCTTAAAGTACTCTAAAAGTTACGTAAAATCCCCAGATTCTAGGTCTCAACTGTTTTTAGCAGGAAAGAAATTAGAATTCGAAATTTTTGTCCCATAGTTAAGCGAGCCGATTTTCAGACGGCTGTATCTCGGGACTGGAGCTTCAAATCGGGAAATCCTTTGCGGCGGTTACATAACCTATCGATATGTATTAGTGTACCAACTTACAGCTCTCTAGGCCAAAGTTTCAATTTTGGGTCTGAATACTGAAACTCGATCTGACCAGAGAACGACTCTTAAAATGCCTATACCACGGGAATCTATTGGAAATCCGGTAATTGTCGGAAGTTTTCCTGAAAATAAAGAGACTACCATAAGACGCGACCGTAAATTATAGAAATTTACAGCCCTTGCCAAAGTTGCCGAAAATTTTGTACTCAGACAGTACCGCTCCACAAAGCAATTACCGATTTTGATTTACGCTTGTGCTTAGTTTTAGTTTCAGGTTTAGAATCTGGATATAACTTAAACATTAGTTCATGCTCTAGCTTAGCTTTAGACCTATAGCTTGGCTTAAGTTAAACAGATCAGCCTCCCTAGCAAGGGCAAGTGGTTTTGTATGATTCACCAGACGGCATTGTCGTCGCGTCAGTTAGCCTTTACTTGAATCGCGTTCGGACCGTAAATTGCCATGCTACCGTATCTAACCGATAAATTCGCGTCGAAAACCGCAAACGATTTAACATGCATTTTGCGAGAAAGACAACTTACAATGTTCAAGCAACTTTTTTTCGCGGATCCGGCTGGTATCCAAATATGTTAAAATAGATGTCAAACGAACACCAACGGTGCATGTTCGAACATCAGTGACCCCCTAGAACCGGAGCTGTACCCCCCAAAGTTGGGTCGGTAGCCCCTTTTCGGCCATTTCCTCGACATTTACTCAAACGATCACCATTCACTCGTTTCTCAAGAGTCAGAACAGGCGTGCACATGGTTGGATAGCCCTGACAGTTGCCTTTCAGACGCTGCACACAACGCTTCCAGAACGTACCCGGTTAGCGAGATATTCTCCGAAAACTACGAAATTTAGCGAAATTCCGACTCGATTTTTTTCCGAAAAATCGCTGTAACTTCTGCCATATATGCGGGGTCAAGCTGATTTTTGCTAAAAAGATAAAACGCAAAATGCCAAACAAAATTAACCTATTTCGGAGGCAAGTTATTGGGGTCAGGGGGGTGTTTTGCAATTTGAAGCCAGTCAGAAAATATTTTTTTGCTCAGAATAAAAAACAAACACACCATTCTGGTGCAGTTTTACCCGCTGATTACGAATATGAACTCGGTTTGGCTGGATTCCTTTTCGTTCGGGAGAAATTTGCATCCAAATCTTCGAGTGGCTGTATTTCTAAAGTGGCACTGCTCATTATCATGAGCAAGAACCATGCTAGAAAGCAGTTTTTCTTATGTAGTTTTTGATGCTGATTCTGAAGATAATCATATTTTTTATCTACGTTGAGCAGTTCTGAAGATATGGGCATTTTGAGAATTTGCGAACAAAACCATTGCAGTTGGCATGCAATGGTGGTTTGAAATGTTACTCAATTCTGTCATATGCTAGATACGGGAGCCATGGAATTAGCATCACGTAATGCAGTTTTTGCCGCTGATTATGAAAATTACCTCTATTTTTCAATCGGACGGATTCTGAGTGAGTTACTTAGGCCTGGTGCCCTGTCATCCACATTGTAAGAAATTTATCAAACAGGTGCGTGAAATAGTAACTGTTATATGCAGTTTTCTTCGCTAATTCATAATATTATCTTATTTTTGTGCTACAATGACCTTGTCACGAGTTGTAGACCTCTAAAGTTACTTCAATATCCATGCTTTCAGGAGTGGTAATCTGGAAATAGATAGTCTGTGCTTCCCTTATAGCTAAGTTGACTTTCTCGCAAAATGCATGTTAAATGAACAGGTCTTCCGATAGATTCCCTTGGTATAAAGGAGTGATATGCAAAATAATACAACCGTGCATAGTTGATTTCATTGCAAATCATAGTTTTATACCTTGTGTCCGATTGCAAAACGAAGTGGTTTCAGGTGCCGGTCCCAATCTCGGGTCGGCACAGTCGCATTTGGCTACGGTAACTCGCTGAAGACACTCACGAACACAGCCTTCCACCGTATAACCGCTATCCTTTGTGCACTCACTATACGGATCCCCTAGTCGTTCGGTTTGTACCTGAAAATCAACTGATAAAATAAGTTTTGTCTGTAAAATATTTGGTGTTTTGGACTTAATTACACAGACGGACTGGCGTGCCCAAGAAAGGCAAAGCGCGTGTGAAATAAAATTACCGGATTTTCCCGTAAAAACGCCAATGGGAGTCTAAGCTTTGGCACTTTGGGGCCGATTACACTTGTTTTTGCCCATTTCGGACCCCTCCTCACAGACATGGGCAAAGGGGGGGCTGAGGGGGGGGGGGGGGGTTGGCCCCCCCATCAGGCTCTGATCTACGCCCATCAGCCGGCCGCTACCCCCCATCAGGAATTTTTGGGAAGAATTTTGTATGGAAAGTTATGATAAAAATATGCCTGGAATAGGCGTAAATGAGCTCAGAATAGCTAATTTTAAGTTATTTTAATGAAAAATAAGCCAAAAAACCTTGATTTTCGCCAAAAATCGGACTTTTTGGCTTACCACCCCCTTAGCCCCCCATCAGGCGCTCCTGCCCCCCCCCTCAGCCCCCCATCAGGAATTCAAAATTCTACCCCTCATCAGCCGAAATGCTAGCCCATGTCTGCCTCCTCACCCTTGATCGCTCGTAATAATTTCCTGACAATAATAATTCACTCCTGCAACCGACCCGATGTTCTGCGCAAATATTCAAAATTTCATCCAATTCCGACAAAAATTAAAGAAGATACAGCAAAAAAGAAAAGTTTCTGTTTTTCATGCTATTTCTGTATTTAATTGAAATTTCTGTATTTCAAGTACAATATTAGTAAATTTCTCAGGATTGTGTTAATCCTGATGCACCAAACTTTAACACATAAAATTCCCACTATTTTGGCACTTATGTTTCAAATTTCAGAGAATTTGGTCAAAATTTGCGAAAATGGCAGCAAAAAGAAATGTTGTCATTATTTTTGGGACACACTGTGGCTACCTCAAATAGATGGCAAAATAAATAAAATTACAGCTTCAGCTGTTTTTCTATACTGGTGAGAAACAGCAGCGAACGCACGTATTTGATGGCTAGAGACGTAACAAATCCGGGAGCAGCATTGTATCCGAATGCATCTGGAAAGCTGACTTCACTTTGGTTGTGAACGGCTATCCGAACTCCAGCTGAGTCTGTGATGCTCAGATAATCGGCTTGATTGCTTTTCAACACCAATTTTAAGCCTAAATCTTTATATACGCAGTACGTACTGTCAATACTTTGTATGCACCAAAATGCGATCCAGCTCTGCTACTATTATAGTTGGGCGGATTTTGGTGATTGAACGTGACACAGTAGCCAAAAGAAGCATCAAAATGGGGCTTGAAGTCGCTAAAACGAGCAAAAACTAGATATTTTTTCGATTGTCATTCGGACAGACGTGGTCAGATTGCAGTCGTTGTTGTCAAAGACGCAGTCGAGCACGAAATCTTCCAAATAGTCGATATCCAGCGTTCCATTGTTTGCCTCGAACATCTGATTGGCTAGCAAGACCAGGTGTGTTTCGGCCAATGACTGAATGGCATTAGTTCCGTTCGTCCAATCAAAACCCCAGCTGGCGTCCTTGCCCTGCCCGCTCATCGCCGATTGGTAGGCGTTCAGCTGAAACCACGCGTCGATTGGCCGGACACGCCCAATTTAGAAAAATCGATACCAATCCTTCCAATTCCGTGCCGACAGACTTTCTTTGTGTCTTGCTGAACATATTCAAGTTACAGATGGTTATGGCGGGGAAGAATCTCTGTTCAAATCGGAGCTAAAAGTTTGGCCACAAATTTATTAACGTTATCCACCGATTTGGGGAGGGAGGGGGTTGGGAGTCAGAGCCCAATTTCTAGGGAAGAGGGAGAGGAGAGTTGGGTACTGAAAAGCGCTCAAAATAGCAATTTTGGGCTGAAAATCGTCAAAAGTCGATAATTTGGGCCGAGCCGCCCGGCAGACGATTTCAGCCGGGCCGCGCCGAGCCAAGATAATTGAGTTTTATGGCCGGACTGGGCCGGACCGAGGATGAAGGCAAAAGGTGTTGAGAGTGCAATAAAATGTGTAAAAATGTTATAAAAAATATGAATAATCAGTATAATTGAAGGCTAATTTTTCAAAATATTCTAGCCCAGGTCCCGTAGAAGCCAAACCAGGCCTCTACAAACTACTAAACCTGTTAAATTTTGTTAATTTCACGCTCAGTACCGTTTAAATACGGTTATGAAGGCTGACTTTTCAAAATTTTCTACTACTGGCTGGATGGGCAGCGGCCAAACAAGGCAATTTCATAATTTTACAGACCCTATGCAAAAACCAATTGATGGTTCGGTTTCGGTGCTAATTCCTGTAATTTAGTCTGAAATTCTAAAAAATTGCAAAAATTTACTGACAAAATTACTTGCCAGAATAATCAAAAAGGGGGTTGAGGGGCGGTCTGGCTAGAAGTTTTGAACAAATTTTAAATCAAACCTTTGTATCAACGTTTACTTTGTAGTCCAAATAACCGGTCACCAATTTACTGACAAAGTAGATGGCTAATCCCACTGATACGAAGACAATAAGCATCCAGAAAACCTTTAGACATTTCGACTTGGAAGTGACGATATGCGGAATTCCGTGCGCCGAAGTCCAACTGGCGAAATTTCTTAGAAGCATACCAATAGTCATCTCTGTTCCTTTCTTCTGCTAACGTTGCTTGTTTGGTAACTGGTTACTATGCAATTTGGAAGCATCACTCTCCCTCTAATACTAAAGAAATTGCCTCTCTTGAGGCAAAAATCATTATTAAAGTCCGCTAAGTGTACCTGTAGCTAGCTCTAAACAGATGTGCGACTGAAGATGAATTACACCTACAATTCTGTCAAATTTAGCACGGCTATTTTGGCTGGATTTACGGTTCCCGTCCTAAGTTTCGCCCTTAACCTGGGCATCGTCCTGTTGACGCTTAAAGTGGAAGGTGAATTCAAGTATTTCATAGCTAATCAAGCTTTAATTGATATGCTTCACTCGCTGGCTAACTTTCTACAGCCGGTCTTCGCTTTAATGCCCGATTATATAGGAATTTGGTGTAATCTAGAGAGTTTCTTGATTTGCTACTCGCAGATTGCTATGGCAGTTGGTTTGTTGCCTATTACGTTTAACCGATATGTAGCTGTTTTCTGCGATGAGCTTTACGATGTCATTTTCACACTGAGAACTGTGCTTTGTATTTGCCTTTTTACTGACATTTTACCGCTGTGTATTCTATCCACCGGTTTTTTGTTCGGTTATTACGGTAGAGAGGGCGGGAGAATCGTGCAGTGGCTTCAAAGCCCGACCAGAAACCTTGCTGGAGGCTTGGATTTTGGTTGTCTTTATTGTGCTGCTTACTTGTAGCTGCCTACTCATTGTTCTGGTGGCCAACTTCAAAATCAGTCGCCATCTCTGCACTCAAATGGCGCTGCAGCAAAATCTCAGAATGCAAGAACGTGTAAATGAAACTGCTGCACTGGTAAAGATGACCAAATTGCAGGCCTTAATTCCAGCTTTCTGTCAGTTCCCAGTTTATATAAGCATTTTAGTCTGGTCGTTATTTAGAAAATTAGGCTTGTCATTGTTCCTGGTGGACCTGGTCACCTTTATTTCAGTGCTAATTTTCATTTTCAATCCGCTGGGGGATGCACTGGCTGCTATCCTTATTCTCAAGTCCTATAGAAAAGCCCTGAGGGCGGTGGTCTGCACTAATGAAATCGATGACCGATTGAGACAGGGACAGCCTGAAGCTGTGTTGGCACCTCATCATCAGCCTATAGAACAGCTAGAGAGTGTGGTCTAACGCCTTGGAGCTCTAATTTGTTGGGTATTATTTTTTAAATCCCGTAAACCAGTTTGGCAGTTGGCCAGAAAAAAGATTTTCAACTGTAGAAATGGTTTAGCAAAGCTCGCTACTTTTAAAAGGAAAGCGCGAAAAGCTTTGAATAAAAATAGAGATGAATTCTATCTTCTGGTCAAAATCAGCACGGTTTTAATACGATTTGAATGGAAAACAGACAATAACTCAGTTATTAGGAATGGCTGCCGTTTAAAAACTTCTAATAAACGCGCACTGCTATGTACATTCGTACGTACCAACTGGGCCTTCGTCGAATTTTCAACCAAATGAAAAGGTTTTTTGGCTAGATTTGTTTACAGTTTCTTTTGGCCAAGTTCTAGCCAAGCGGACTAAACTCTTTGAATAGTCGTTTTCCTGCTTTTTCCTTCGAAAATTGGCGAATTGTATATTGATTGATAGCCTGGCCTTCCAAAAATTAGTTAGCAGCCCGTTATTTAATCGACTTAAAAACAGCTTCAGAGGCCTAGCAACCGGACCGGGAGTGTGTATATGTGTTAGTAGATATTTGTCAGTGGCTGAGTGTTATCTTTTACGAGTTCTGTCCGTCTAAGCGTAGCACTGAGTGCTGTTCGGCAATTAAACCGGTTGGAAACTTCCGGCCGAGCTTGGAGACGCGGTCACGAAAGGCCCAATAAAAGTTTTTGGTTGCGCGCCGCTGGACAGACATGTGACTCAATTAGCCCTCCACTAGGTCCCAGTTGATTACGAGCCCGCAAATCGCATGCATTTGGAAGAGTGCCGTTCTAGCTGACACCTACTAGTAAGTATGCACGGACAACCGGTTCAAACGACACGCAACTCAAATTTGGATATTAATTCCACCCCACCTTCGAGCCGTCACGCATTGACAACTTGACCGGCCGCTCACTCACTCGCTATGCTTCTTCTTCTCCTGCAAATCTCTGTGGTCTCTGCCAATCTAGGTATGTTCTTCTTTTCATACTACCGCCTCATTTTTCAGTACTGGATATTTTACTGGGATAACCGGGACCATTCTTCCGTTTAATATCACATCGGATATTTATTGACGGATATTATTCTTGAAAATACATATATTGTCACACAATTCAGGTTAATATCAAACTAATTACATCGTATATCAATAATTTGCTGGCTTTTACAGTTTATTGCAGTCTGGCACCATATATGGTGTGCCGGTGCGATATATGGTACCGGTACCTCAGGCTAGTGGAGTGGCACCATGTCCATATATGGTATCGGCACCAAATAAAATATGGCACTGGCCCGGTACCATATATGGTACCCCCACGTTCGGGGAGGGTGGTGGTAGCGATTTTTGCAATTGAAATTCAAAAAATTGTAAAAACTTGAGTTAGTAGGCGGGCGAGTGTGACAAAAATCATTTCGGGGGGGGGGGGGCTGGATTAAGTCGGGTGGGTGCAGCAGAGCCCTGAACCTCCTGTGACATGCATGGTTGTTTTGCCCTTCTTGCCTTTGTCTCAGAAAAGCAGCACTTCTGTTTTTTTCTACTGGGTTGTTTCTATATAAAATTCAGGTTTTCAGTCAGGATTCTATGTCTTAGCTCAGCACTCGTACCATGCTTAGCCACTGTAATGAAAGTTGTACGATTTCTTCTTTGTACGTACATATTATTTTCCACCCTTTCTAAGAGAATTTGAAATTAATTTTTAGGCGCTTTCGAGGACAGAGAACGACTGAGAAAAGATTTGTTCAAGAAATACGACAAATACCGTATCCCTCTGGATCCGGTGACAGGCCGCTGTCAATGTGTCAGTTTATGCCTGGCCCTACGACATTCTATATGTGGTAGGCACGTATAGGTCATTCCATACATGTAACAGCCCAGGTTCGCCCAGGTGGGGGTCCCAAATTTCGAAAAGCTCCAAAACGCCTAGAAATGCGTTTTAGCACGTTTTTTTCAGTAAGGACGCTAAAAATCGCTATTGTAAGCTGCCAAATAGCGTTGTAAAGCTAAAAACAAGCAAAAAATGACATAAAGAGCTGCCAAAAACACCGATTTTTCTTAAATATCAAGCAGTGGGAAACGCCAAATTCGGTTTCCAAAGGGTTTTCAAGTGTATTTTAGGCTAAAAATTAGTGATTTCTGACCCAGTTTGTTAATACTGGAGCCACTACTAGTACTTGTATTTTTTGGTCGGGGGAGGGGTCCTTAACCTGTCTCGGGGGGTGGGGGTGAGGGGGTGGCATTTGCAGAGGCAGGGGGATACCCCCAGACCCCCTAGTACATGTATGGGTCATTCAGAATCCACTCGGTTTCTGTTTTGTGCAAAATTTTTTATTTTCTTAGATCCGTTTGTCTCTAGCTACCGTACTTGACATAGTCTTGGGGGTTTTCAGCACGAAAAAAAGAGATACTACGATCACAATTTGTAGATTTTCTGAGAGAACATTCGACAATTGTGGGACACTATACCACCATTAGCGGAAACCTACCATAGGGGCCGTCGCTAAACTACGACGTTCAGAGAGGGGGGGGAGTGGTCCGTTCATCGTCGGATAGGATAACGTCGCAGGGGGAGGGGCGGGGGTTGGTGTCGAAAACGTCAACGCTTTTTTACGTGCATAGGAAGCTTCTGCGCCCAACTATATTACAAGGAAAACTCAACCCAGTTCATGTTTCCAACAGCAAAAATGGTAAGGGGGCTGCAAAAATTACGTAATGGCATGAGGGGGAGGGGGGTTCGCCAAAAGATTACTATTCATTACGGTGGGGGAGGGGTTGGCAACTTGATTACGTAATTTTTAAAGTGCAGAAATCACTAAAGTCGCCATAATTTTAATTGTTTTGATGTGTAGTACATGTACTTGTAGTCTCGATTTGAAGCCATTGGGCTTAAATTTTCTCGATTTCACTTAGATGAACGTTTAGATTAGAGAAGGTAGCTACCGTTTACGTCAGGGCTTTCCAATTTTTCAAATGCTAACTGGCAAGAGTGACCTTTGACATCTTATTAGAGTTATAAGATTATAACACTTATCGACTCGATCTTTTACACGGTTCGTGCGGCTTCTTCCGAGCAAAATTCGCTGAACAAAGTCAAAATTTCCCCGACCAATCAGAGTGACAACGTATTCTGACAATTGGCTCAGAATTTTTAAAAATTTGCTCTGAAAAACGCATTTAACCGCATTTCTGTTGCAAAACTGTAGTAGTTGTGGAAATCAGAAGTCCCAGTTTCAAAAGGCGGTGGTGTGCAAAGCTTGACAGGGCC
>JASANB010005298.1:0-93437 GCA_030248155.1 Sabatieria punctata | reverse complement strand
CAGACAACTGTAGAATGTACTTGGCAATAGAAAGCGACCAGTGAATCTGGGGTAGGGCGTGAACCCTCTGCGGACAAAAGCAGACGTAATTTGTCGGAGGCGGTTGGAGTTGCGAGCAATTTGGTCAATTCTCTGCGGTCAGCGTCGACGGTCGTTTAAATGAGAAAAGTAGCGTGGCGTGTGCCAGGTTAATTCTACTTAACGTGTCTCTCGCGATCTATAAGACGGGACTAATCAGTCTACATAGAAATGGCGCCCAACGTCACTTGTCTCAATGTCACCAGTGCTGCTGAACTAAAACTACAACTTGCCGACCTCACATTCTATGCCAACCAATTGTATCGACCGTTCCTAATCAGTTACTTGATAGTCGGCCTGTTGGGCGCTCTGATCAACTTTCTGTTCGTCTCTTTTGTGGCCTCTTGTCTGCAAAGAAGGCGTGTTCCCCACAAGCGTTATTGGTTCATCCTCAGTCGGTCACTGAGCGATTTGCTCACCAGTCTCTGTACCTTCACCTGGTCGCTGATTGATCTGGCCGGCATTCAAATTCCCGCCAAACAGTCGCTGATGAACGCGCTACAACTGGTTGAAATTGCTCTCAGCTTCTGGATCGTCACTGGCAGCTACATGGCACTGGCTGTTGTGACCTTTATTGCAGCTAAACACCCATTCTACTACAAGCTTCAACTAAACACCAAGTGCTGTTACGTTACAGTCTTGGTGATCTGGTTGTGGGCCGTTCTCTATACGAGTTTGGTGGTTCCTCTTGGAGGGGGAGCTTTTTTCTCCAGACCCTCCTCTGCCTGTGGTCTTCAGTGTCAACTGATCTTGGTCACAGCCACAGCGGCAGTGTTCCTGCTCTGCTATGTATTCGTTCCTACCGTATACCTTACCGTACTGCTGAGTCTTACGGTAGCTCACAACTGTTCAAAATGCGGCCTACCCGACGGACATGCCACTAAGAACTTTTGGAGGCTCGGTCTTAGCATTATCTCCTACTCCATATTTGGAACGCCCATTTTAATGCTGGCCGTGGTGGCTTATCTGGTCATCTGGAGAGTGAGCGGTCCCTGCGCCAGTGCTTACCTATTTACCGTAACCGACAAGACTATTTTCGTGCTGAGAAGCACTGCTCACTTGGTCTGGAATGTGCGCACACTGGTCGACCCTGTGCTGACTGTCTTGAGCGATTCCAAGCTCAAGCAAATTACGAGGAAAAGTCTGAGGAGACGATTGTCTTCGTTGACCACTAGTGACCTGCTGACCAGTGACCGACTGGCCACTGACCAGCTGAGAATGAACCGAATGGTGATCAGATCGGTGAGTAGACTGCAGTCTGAGAGAGGCAAAAGCAGCTCGCTGCCTCAGATTGTCTGAGCAAAAAGTTGGAATGCAGCCTTCAGCGGAAAGCAAAGATAAGATAAAGACGCAGCCATTGATGATGTTTTCACAGCTTAAAGTAGTGGCAAAATGTGCACCGGAACGATTTTTCTTCTCTCCTTCCTTTCCTGTCTTCTGTTGTCTCGTTGTACTGAGAGTAAACTGCCGCAAATTACTTGGAAAATTTGTGATTGCGGTAACAAACCAATTCATACGTTTTGTAGTGTTTACTTTTGGACAAATCGTATTTAGGCGCGCCAAATCAGTATGTGAAATTCAAACTGGCAGTGGCGCCTAACCCAGCAATTCTGTCAGATCCATTATTTGAATGGATCAGCTTCGACTTCCAGTTTTCTCAACGCTTAGCTGAAAGCATTCGCAAGTCGAAGATGAGTTTGCATCAGTTTAAAGAGGAGGAACTGATCGGTTTATCAATGAATCTGCAAAAAGTGACACTGCAATCAGGAAAAACCGTCGATCCTGCCAAGTTTTGCAAACAATGGAACATTCACGACTGTTCTGTGTATGATTTTATACTAATTTACGAAATTGGCTAAAATTTGAAACATATGTAGGTGCCAAAAATAGGGGAAAAGTTGTGTTCTGTGTCAAAAACTTGACCGAATGCTGAGAAATTCACAAATTGGTGAAATTGGTTAGCTTCAATACATATAGAAATAGCGATAAAATAGAAACTTTTTTGCAAATATTCGCCTGACCTGAAATTTGAAAAATCACTGCTGAACTGGGGTACATTTTATGTTTTAAAACTTCATGCATTGAGAAAGACAATCTTGAGAAAATAAAGATTTTCCTGATTCTGTTCTGCTCATTAAAAAAACAAATGTTCAGGAATTTTTCATTTTCTCAAGACAGTATCAATCTCTAAACATAAAGTTTTAACAGAAAATATGCTACAGTTTTGCAAAGTTGTTCAAAATTTCAGATCATTTTCCTGACATTTGCGGGAAATGACAGTAGAAAGAAAAGTTTAGTTTTCATTTTAAACGCAATTTCTCTAGACATTGAAATTAAATAATTTCACATATTCGTGAATTTCTCAGGATTGCCTGTGCACCAAACTTTAAACACACAAAGGGTCCCTATTTTGACACCTATGTTTCAAACTTCAGTCAAAAGCAACGAAAAGAAATGATCATTTTTGAGACACCTTTAGTATTGCCTCCTAAGGGACCGTGTCAGAATTAGGTGCCCGTTTCAGAGCTCTGATTTGAAATCAGAGCTCGGAAACGAGGCTCGTTTTTGGACCAAATCAGAGGTCTGATTTTGTGCCGACCTCGGAAACGAGGTCTGATCAGAGGTGCCTGACTCTGAAATCAGGGCTCACATGTGGGCCTCTGTTTTCGTTAAGTAGGGCAGCCGAGAGCAGGTCTGCTGTTAATCTGACATCTGACACAGGTGTTCTGTCACGCGCCGTAAACTAATACTCTGCTGTTGGCCGGCTTTGAGACTGCAATTAGTTCTTGTTAATGACTCGGTACGCCCCCAATTAATCTAGCCTCTGCCTCACTCACTCAGTGCTATACATAGAGTGGAGTTTCTTGCGTTTTCTATGGAGTCGGCCAGTTCTGATATCGGTAGTCTTTTGGAGCGAACAGGAACTGCCCCTTCGAAATTCCATTTGTGTCACCGATCAAGCAACACTGACCGGCCGGCGGCCGCCCTGCTACCTCAAATAATTACGTACACGTGTCTCTAAACACTGACCTGCCGGCGGCTGCCCTGCTACCTCAAATAATTACGTACACGTGTCTCTAAACACTGACCTGCCGGCGGCTGCCCTTCTACCTCAAATAATTACGTACACTTGTCTCTTAAACACTGACCGGCCTGGGCCTCTATGCATATGCGCGCGCCAGACACAAGTCGATCCTAATCCTATAAAAGTTGCCGCCAACAGTCGTTTTCTGGTTCTCCATTACAAAGCCGTGGCATAATAAAGAGAGACTGCCCTGAACCCCGTTTCAGGGGCACCTCTGAAACGAGGCTCTGAAACAAGCTCTGTAACTGAAATCAGGGCTGCGTGCACCTCGTTTCCGAGGTTCAAATCAGAGCCTCTGATCAGAGGTTAAGACCCCTGATCAGAGGTCTGAAACGAGCACCTAATTCTGACACGGTCCCTAAGATTGCATATACCTAAATAGGTGGAATTTTCAGAGAAACCAGCTACACTTGCATGAGCGTCTTTCACTCTGATAAGTTGTGTGATTTCGTTTACAAACAACTGACCAATCAAGGTCGTATGAGCAGTTACGCCCCTCTAGACGTCAATTACTCACAAACAGGCACATTTCAACAGATTCTGCAGCTGATCCTTAGCGCAGTTCAGAGTCTGTCAATTGTGGGTCGTGTGAAGATCACTTTACCGCAAATACCAGACTTCTTCTGTATGGATGTTCAGCTGGATTCAGAGCTCAGCCAATTTACCTCCTCCACTTTCCTCACCCAGAATACCAAGACCTGCATAGCACCCGTAACTGCCCAGTGCCAGCCCTTTCAACTCTCCTCCTGTTTCAATAACGCAGAGACCAATGCAGATGGCAGTTGCAAGTGCGCTCCACACTTTTCCGGCCCCATGTGTCAAGTTCCCTGTGCTCATAGCTTAGAACAGCTGAGCACAGAGTGTGCCGCCGGCTCAAAGGACTGTGGTTGCACCCCCAGATGGTTTGCAGACCGCTGCATCGCTGCATTGAAGAACAAAGTGTCAGTTAGTGCCGAACCAGTGCTGAACAACTCTGGCATAGCTCTTAACTTCACCTTACTGCCCCACACGTACTGGTCGTATAATTTTGCTCACTACACTTTCACCATCACCAACCAAGATGGGGTGATAGGTTCGGTACGGGCCAAGCTGATGAATATGCCCGGGGAGCCTGTGACATTTGTGATGGACAGGATTTGTGCAGGCAACGGTCAAGCTCCTGACAACCCCAGTAGTTGTGGCAGTTTCACACTGCTACCCTACCATCCATATGATGTGCAGGTAGTACTGTACCCTGGAGCTGCATTCGCCTCGAAGCACAGTACAGGCGACTTGAGAGGGGAACCGTCGTTTAGCATTGGAATCGGTCATCTGATGACCAGGCCTGGCATTCCAGAGCCCCCTACTGGCCTGAATGTTCTGCGGGCCAATACTTCTGATGATTTCTTGCTTACTTGGATAACGACCAGAGATAAATGCAGAGGAGTGGTGGTAGAGACAGAGGTAAAATGCACTCTAAACAATGGATCCGTTCTTTCCAGCTCATTTGGCGACAACTGGGATTGTCTGCTCACCCGTGCTGGCACCTGGACCATTCCAAAGCACTGGATGAGCCAAGGCAACGCCTACAAGTTTGGTGTAGCGGTTTTGTTGTTGTAAAGTTGCAGAAATTTGCATAGAACTCAGCAGGTTGCAGGTGAAGTTGAAAACTGTGGTTGGGTGGGGGAAGTTCAGTCAACCTTACGAGTTCACCTATTCTGCTGATGAAGCGGCGTCTGGTTTAAGTGTTGGAGCTATAATTGGAATTTCGGTGGCCAGCCTTTTGGTGCTGGTCCTAATTGCTGCATTGATAATTAGCTACTGGAAAACCAGAAGAACTAAAGTAACGAAGAACTGACTTCTCCGCCGTTTTTGAGCTTAATTGAATTTTGTCTCCGTAGCGCTGGAACAAAGTCTATACACAGGTCATTCGATTCAAACACAACCTGCAGAGCAGAACACCAAGAGAATCCACGCCTGGTATTCCTTTACCAAAAACGCCAGGTGTGTTGTCTGTTATTGCGTTGCGTTGCGTTGCGTTGCGTTGCGTTGCGTTGCGTTGCGTTGCGTTGCGTTGCGTTGCGTTGCGTTGCGTTGCGTTGCGTTGCGTTGCGTTGCGTTGCGTTGCGTTGCGTTGCGTTGCGTTGCGTTGCGTTGCGTTGCGTTGCGTTGCGTTGCGTTGCGTTGCGTTGCGTTGCGTTGCGTTGCGTTGCGTTGCGTTGCGTTGCGTTGCGTTGCGTTGCGTTGCGTTGCGTTGCGTTGCGTTGCGTTGCGTTGCGTTGCGTTGCGTTGCGTTGCGGCTTTGTTTTGTTTGAGTGAGTGGTTTTTTCAAGAACGTTGCATTTTAGGTCAGGTAAGCTGCACTCCTGGCTCTGTAACGCCGTTTGAGCCGACCCCAGTGCCGGGAAGTTTAGCGATCAGTCCCACAGAATCGAGAATTTCCTCTGGCTACACAACTCCAGATGGGTACAGCACTCCTAAATTTACTGAACTCTTTCCCTCCTCTGGCGACCCTTGGAAGAATAATGCAAAATCCTAACTTCAAACGTCTCTATGTACAGCATGTATCAATGACTGAAAAGGGCAAAAGCATAAATTTACGAATTATAAGTGGAATGAGTAGAGTGCCATCCAAATCTCGATGGCGATTCTTGATTTTCGGCGCCCTTTGACTTCATCTGCTGCTGAATTTGCATAAACGAGTCTACGATTATGGTAATAGGCAGAGACAAAGTCAGCACGCCACACACAATGGCACAGGTTGCCACCAATTGTCCACCTGAAGAAAGTGTTTTGCAAATTAAAAAAGCGAGAAATTTGAAAATCACATACATGTAGTTTCCGGCGCCATGTCTCCATATCCGACAGTGCTCACAGTGACAATGCACCACCAGAACGTGGCAGGGATGGACACAAACTTGGTACCCTCAACATCAACTTCAGCAAAATAGACCAGCGTAGAAAAGAACATCACTCCAATACCCACTACCGCTGCCAACATGCCCAGTTGAGCCAAACTCAGTCTAATCACCTGGGCGAAGATCTGCAGACCAGTGCTGTAGCGACCCAACTTAAGCATTCTTGCCACGCGCAACACTCGCAGGATTCGAATCATCAGAAAGGCCACCTTAATTAAGTTATTTTACTAATAGTATAGAAACAAAAATTAGTAATGCTAGTGGTATTCTACTATACGGCGGGATTCTATCGGAAGCCCTGTAATTTTTCCTGAAAATCAAGTAACTACCGTAACGCGGTACCTGCTTACGGCCCTTGGTGAAAAAGCTGCCGAAAATTTTGTACTCGGACAGTACCCCCACATCGCAATTACCGATATATACAGGGTGTGTCAAAAAAAAAACAACCCAGCAGAGTTTTTGCTGTAGCAACCGCAAATCTCAACCGATTTGAATGAATCCTGCTTTAAATGAAAGATAAATAAATTCTTGAAAGACTGGTGAAGGCCGTATTAAGATACGATGCTTAGTTCCTGAGATATTTTCCTTCAAACTCAAAACAGAGATTTTGGCAGTGAACAAGAGCGATTCCGTTGCACTTCACAACAAAACGGATTCCTACTGCTGAGGGGCAACAAGACTTTTACAAATGAAGTAACCAAGCATGTGTGGCACCAGAAAAACCTCGTTACATTAGCCCTGAGCAGTAGGAATCGGTTTTATTATAAAGTGCAACAGAATAATAAAAATCGCTTTTGTTCATTGCCAAAATCTGTTTTGATTTTGAGCGCAAATATCTCAGGAACTAAGCATCGTATCTTAATAAATGCTTCACCAATCTTTCAAGAATTAATTTATCTTTCATATAAAATAGGACTCACTGAAATCGGTAGAGATTTGCGGTTGCTCCAGTAAAACATCTGCTGGGTTGTTTTAATCTCTGTTGTTCACTGCCAAAATCTCTGTTAAGACTTTGAAAGCAATTATCTCAGGAACTAAGCAACGCATCTTAATAAAGCCTACACCAATCGTTCAAGAATTTATTTATCTTTCATTTAAAGCAGGATTCATTCAAATCGGTTGAGATTTGCGGTTGCTACAGCAAAAAATCTGCTGGGTTGTTTTTTTTTGACACACCCTGTATATTTACGCTTGTGCGTTGTATTCGGCTCAGGTTTAGAATGAGGATTTAATTTAAGCATTAGTTCATGCTCTAATCGAGCTTTAAACCTGTGGTTACGCGTAACTTAAACAAATCAGCCACCCTACCAAAGTGATATACTAATTGACGCAACTATGACGCATACCAGTCGGACGGTAAAATGACACTACAGTATCTATCTACTCAATAAATTCGCGTCGAAAACCGTAAACAAACAATTCAAATGAACAGGGCTTCCGATAGATTCCCGCCGTATAGTAGTAAGATAGTAGTAAAAAGTAAAAATTAAATTAAATCACCAAAGGTCGTCCAAAGTAAATTTCCATTTTACTACTATTTTACTAGTTTTTGCTGAATTCCAGCCAAAATCTTGATCAATTCTGCAATAAAACATGTGTGGATCCACTATTGCCAGTCCAATTTCACACATTCTAAGTCTTCAAACTTCTACAGAACTTCGTATCATGATCGAATTTAGCAACTATTTGGATGAACATCAATTATTCACTAAATCTTGGCATCATTGATGCAAAATTCCACCTTATGACTAGTAAAATGGTAGTAAAATTAGTGAAATTATTAGTAAAAAATTAATAGTAAAACAAATATAAAAATTAAATTGACTGGCTGAATTAGTAGTAAATTTAGTAAATAGCAAAATAGAAATCCACTAGCAAAATAACAGTACCTTAAAGTCGTGCATCTCTGACAAGTTCAGGTCGGCCATCGTGAGAAAGAGCTCCAAGTAGAAGGGAAGAATGGCCACCAGGTCGATTACGTTCATGAATCTGACCATTTCCTGCAGTCTATCAACTGCTACACTCATCTTCAGTGCGTACTCGAGCGTGAAAAAGCTGATACAACTGACTTCAACGTACTGCAACATGCTGTACGGTTTTACTGCCGAATCTGACGCACTGTTGTTGTTGGCGTCTTTGCGAAAACTCGGCAGAGAGCCAAGCACGAGCGCCAAATTTGACAGCAGAACGGCAGTAACCGAAGTGAGCGCGAACAAATTGGCGGCCGGTGACGATTCTGGCACCTCGCAGAGGTTCCAAATTTCGCGCCGAAAATTGCCGAGACACACAGGGTCGAATTTGTCCACCGCTTTTACTACGGTATCGCTCTTCTTTTCAACCGTTTCCTCTTCTTGTTTGGCCGGGAAGAACTGTTTGGCAACTCCCTAGTAGGTTAACTCGGCTAAGAGAATGTCAGCTGAGATACAAGATGGACGGTTAGCGTGACCGGTGGCATAGAAGTGATAGACGATGTCGAAGAAGTAAGGAGAACGTTGGAAGAAATATTCGCCGGTGTCCTCGAGAAAATCGTCACACAGTTTCACTCGTTCTTCGTGAGATGACCTGGCAAATCGGTGTAAAAGTCCGGCATCGCTCTGTGTGAAAATGGCCCTGATGCCCAGACGGAAAGAAGTGCCGCCGATGTTGAGTCGAAGAAACTCTCGACTCTCCTTCAGAATCAGCTGATGCAGGTTGAGATTCTTGTCGGTTACCTGGTGATTCGGTCGTTGTTCGGCATAGAAGACCGAATCCGATAAGTTGCTCAAACTGAAAGATTCAGTTTTGCTTACTCCACCGTTTACATGTAACAAGTGGGTTGGGGTATATACATTGCTGGGTTTTCCGTGGGGGACGTTTTCAAAACCCAAGTAAGGTTTTGGCACCAAGTCCAATGTGGGTTTTGCGACCTTTTCGGGGTCCAAACATGGGTTTTGGACATTTTTTGGGTAAAAAGTGGGTTCTGTCAACCTTTTTTGGGATTATGGGGCCAAATATGGCTTTAAAACCCTATTTGGACCGAAAAAAAACGTTAAAAACTGGGTTTTTGCGTTAAAAATGCCTTAAAACCCTGTTCGGGTTTAAAAGTAATCTAAAAAGCCTGTTTAGGTTTCTAAACTACCCGAAAACCTTGTTTAGGGTCTCAAAGTAACCTGAAAACCCTAGTCAGGGTCTCAAAGTAACCTGAAAACCCTAATTAGAGTTTCTAACCACTGACAAAGCCGTATTTAGGATGTCTTAGCCATGTAAGAACGTAATAAGAAAGACATCTGAAAACATATTCTAGGTTTGGAAGTACGTATTAGGCCGTAAACCTTGTTTGGTGTTCTAGCTAGGGTGGGTGAAAACCCAATTTTGTCCAAGGTAGTCCAGAATTTTTCACTTTTAGTAAGTTTAATAAATACTTGTGGACAATTATAAGAAGCCGACGCTGAAATACTCTCTTAACAGAAACCTACTAAAAAGTACTCTGAAAAAATGGAAGCCACCACTGACTTTTATTGCAAGTTCGGGTTTCTTACCTAGCATTAATCATTGAAAACTTTATCTTGAATCAACAGGTCCAACAGACGACTTCTTTTGTTTTGTTTCTTGTTGGTATCTGCCTGCCTCTAATTATCTAAGCTTACAGACGCCGGTCCAGAGGGATTAAGCAAGTAATTGAATATTGGGTCTGTTTGTCTGTCTGGGGACCGTACGTTACGTACATGAGTAGGTGGAAGTGTCATTACAGTAATTCTTTCATTCTGCAGGCATAGATACTGTAATAATGTAACCATTCAGTACTGTAATAATTCAACGTTAGTTTGGCATGCTTGTAACAGGGCGTTTGGCAATCTGACTACAAGCTAAGCTAGAGTACATATTTTTGAACCTGAATTTGACAACTACAAACTAAGACTATAAATTATTTGCTCCAATTTTTCTACTACACAGTAAGACTACAAATTGGAATTCTTTGAGCAAATAGGTCTAACGCCTTTTTTGAAAATGTTGCCTTTCGCGCCACTTGGTACAGTTAACGGTGTAAGACTACAGTAACATCAAAACCGAGTGGTATAATTGACTGGGTCTGGCTGAAGCGATGAGATTGGTCCGTTCTCTGATTCTTCTTTCTTCTTCGGTTTCTGCTTCTGGATCTGCATAAAGGAGTCGACAATGATCGTAATAGGCAACGATATCACTAGCACACCGCAGATTATTGCACAACTGCCAATCAATTTTCCAGCTGAAACTGATCAGAACTTTGTGTTATGCCAAACATTACCAACTATGTAACTACGTAAAGTACAGACACGAAAATATTGCTAGATTTTCGTGTAAGACAGTGCTTTTCTTTCAGCAGTGTTTGAGCCCAGATTAGCGGATTTCAGCCCACTTTTTGGCAATTTTTAGTACTTTACTCACGTTCTTTGGTCCCAAGTCCCCTAACCAAACCAACCGAGTTTTTTTCGTTTGACGACCATCCGCATCTGAGATGTCCAAAAATTGTAAAAGGTGGCCCAAAAATTTGCGTCAATGAAAAATCGGAGGGGGCTGAAGTGCGGTGCCGGTGAGAGAGCAACCCCCAAACATGTTTACAGTATGTCGTGTGACTATGAGTGCATATGTATGGGAGACTACACATTGTGCACACACAGTGTTAAGTCGCTTCTTGGCCATGGGTAGTTTATGCTATCCTGTGTGTCACGGCGGCCCCGGCATCTGTGATAGTGGTTGTTTATTGGTTCGAAACCGGTTGAAGCGACTAGAAGTAGTCGATGTAAAGCCCACCCTGGCCGCCGAAAGCCGGATAGCCAGTAGGTAAAAATGGAAACCGAACCGAGCTGCCATTGCATTTTATGACAGCAAAGAGGAGGGTTGTTTGTAGGCTTTGAAAGGCTCTAATATGAGCTAGGGGTGTCCTGAGCTGTTCGAAAGGACAGAAAGGACGAAGAAACGAACAAACAAACGAATGAACAAACAAATGAATGAACGAACAAACAAACAAACAAACAAACAAACAAACGAACGAACGAACGAACGAACGAACGAACGAACGAATGAACGAACGAACGAACGAACGAACGAACGAACGAACGAACGAACGAACGAACGAACGAACGAACGAACGAACGAACAAGTGAACAAACGAATGAATGATGTATAGTCAGTCATATGTATGCACTACACGACACACTAAGCAGCTTACCCAAGGTTTTAGGAGTCATATCTCCATAACCAACAGTAGTTATAGTGACCAGACACCACCAAAAGGTAGCAGGAATGGATACGAATTTTGTGTCTTGGTCGTCCTTCTCTGCGAAGTAGACAAGGGTAGAGAAGAACATAATGCCAATGGCCATCACCACAGCTAACATTCCCAGCTGTGGCAGACTAATCTTGACCACATGCACGAACAACTGCAGTCCAGTGCTGTATCGACCGAGTTTCAGCATTCGTACCACTCTCAAAACGCGAAGGATTCTGACCACCAGCAAGGCCACTTTGAAATCGTGCAGTTCGGCTATGTTCACTCCCACTAAATATAGACCAAGCTCTAGATAAAAGGGCAGAATGGCCACCAAATCGATGAGGTTCATGAATTTCATCATCTCACTCAGTCTGTTTACTGCCACCGTCATTTTGAGCAGGTATTCGACAGTGAAATAAACGATACACCCCAGCTCAATGTGTTCGAAGATCTCGCGCGGCTGGTGTTTGTACGAACTACTACTGTTCGTGAGAATTCTTGACGTTTCATCTACGCGAAATTCAGGCAATGAGTCGAGAATGAGGCAGAGGTTAGAAATCAGCACGACAACGATTGAGCTAAGAGCGAATATCTGAGCGGCTTTAGATGATTCTGGCACTTCACATAGGGTCCAGATTTTTCTTCGCAGACTGCCAAATTTGACGAACTCAAATTTGTCCGGCGATTCCTCCTCCGTTGACTCGTTTCTACAGATCATTTGTTTGATTACTTCGGCCAGTTCCGGGAAAAAGACCTTTGCCAGTCCCCAGAAGTGCAATTCGGCCACTAAAATCTCCAAAGGGACACAAAGTGGCTTGTGACACTGGCCGGTGACATAAAAGTGATAGATTAGATCGAATAAGCGCGCAGATCGCTGGAAAAAGTATTCGTTCTTTGCTTCGAGGTAGTCGTCACAATGTTTCAGACGTTCTTGGTGAGAGAGTGAGGCGAACCTGCTCAGCAACCCCACATCTGTGCGGCTGAGAAGCGTTGCGATGTTAAGGCGGAACGATGTACCTCCAATGTTTAGTTGCAGGTATTCGGTGGACGTTTGAGGCGCGGTTTTCGAGTCTGCCTTCTCGGTTATTTCGGAAAGAATCTCGAAAAGATAAACTGGATCGATGGTACTGGGCTTGTCCTCTATTCGAGTTGACTGTGAACTCAATCTGAAAGAAAACTCCCAAAAGCACTGTAGATGGAAAACCCCTATACCAACAGAATCTATCGGAAGCCCTGTTCGTTTAAATCGTTTACGGTTTTCGACGCGAATTTATTGAGTAGATACGGTAACATGGCAATTTACGATCCGACCGGGATGCAAGTAAAGCCTAACTGACGCGACAACGATACTTTCTAGTGAATCATACAAGAACACTTTCCCCCCTAAGGGGAGGTACTGTCCGAGTACGAAATTTTCGGTAAGGGCTGTAAATTACTGTAATTTGTGGTCGCGTCTTGCGGTAGTCACTTGATTTTCAGGAAAACTTCCGACATTTATCGGGCTTCCTATAGATTCCCACCCATGGTATAGCACTACTTACTTTCGTCGGACCTGATGCATTTTTAAGAGTTATTCCAAACTTTCAAGTGCTCACATACAGGGTGGGGCACGGTAAGTGTTCCACGTTTGATTTATTGTAGCTCGCCGCTGCATGAATCGATTTCAATAAAACTTTGCACTAATATGGTCCCATGTCTAACTTAGATGTGTGCCAACTTTCAATGGTGTCCCTTGCTGCATGCTAATTTTACAAGGGCAAAGGCTTTCACATTGATTTCCCTGACAATCAAGGAAGTTACTGTATCTAAACTCGACTCAAATCGCTACAGAGTTCAAAATAATTGATGACCTGATATCGAGAAAATGGCTGAAAGTCAGCGTTTGGGCTTGGAAAAGCGTATTCAAGCAGTAAAAATTTACTACGAAACCAAAAATGCCCGTGAAACTGTGAGGCGACTGAAGCTGCTTTTCCCCGAATGGGCGGCGTGCAACCACATGACCGTTTTGAGAACTGTGGAACGTTTTGAGGAGAATGGCTCGGTGGGAGAGAGGAAGAGGGAAATGCCGAAGCCAGTCAGAACGGGATCGACGGAGGAACGAGTTCTGCACGCGATAGCACAATCGCCAAAAAAGTCGACCCGTCACCTTGCAGCGCAGACTGGAATTTCATGCCGCACAATTCGACGCATCCTGAAGACTGCTGCTCTGCGACCCCACCGGCCCTGGCTGTTGCAAGCGCTGAACGAAGATGACCCCGACCGACGCTTGGAATTCTGCGAGTGGTTTCTGGAGCAGCGGAACCTTGATGACCAGTTTCCAGACCGAATTCTGTGGTCTGATGAGGCGCAGTTCAAGCTGAATGGCCGTGTGAACCGCCACAATTCAGTCTACTGGGCTGCTGAAAATCCACACGAAGTGCTGCAGAGGGAAGTAAACAGTCCGGGCATCATGTGCTGGGTGGGGATTTCCAGCAGCGGCATCGTAGAAACTGTGAACGTAGGCTTCTTTGAAGAAACTGTGAACGGAGCCTCCTACCTGCAGCTGCTGGAGGAGAAAGTCTGGCCGGAGATCGCCACCTGGCCCGATCTGGATGCTGTCATTTTCCAGCAGGACGGGGCACCTCCTCACTTTACTCATCAGGTCAGGGAGTGGCTGAACGGTTCATTTCCTGGGCGTTGGTTGGGCAGGAGAGGGCCGATAGAATGGCCGCCAAGGTCCCCAGACCTCACCCCCGTCGACTTCTCCATTTGGGGGATCGTGAAGGAAACTGTCTATGCTCAACCGTTGAATAGCTTGGAAGAATTGAAGGAAACGATCGAAAATGCCTTTGATCAGTTTGATGCCGATTTGTGCTCTCGAATTTGTCGTTCGGTTGCCGCCAGATGCACCAGATGTATCGTTCAAAATGGGGGCCACTTTGAAAACCAATGATGTAATGTTTTGTTGAATAAAAACGACATCTTTTGCTGGATCTTCCTCAAACTTTTCACACATCTAAGTTAGACATGGGACCATATTAGTGCAAAGTTTTATTGAAATCGATTCATGCAGCGGCGAGCTACAATAAATCAAACGTGGAACACTTACCGTGCCCCACCCTGTACGTATGAACGTAGGTAAATCGATTCGATCATCAGCTAATAGGCGGCCTGAGCCGAGGCGGGGAGGGACTTATTGGAGTATACTGAATCCGATCAAATATGCATTGCTTGATTAATACTCTGACAACCCGTTCCCGGCAACTATAGAAACAATCGCTGGCGATAGATATGATAAACCACAGTCACAAACTGCAAAATCTGGCCACTTTTCAGTTTAATTGGCAGAATCATACATGTAACAGAGGGGGTTCGGGGGGACGGATCCCACCCGATATAGGCCAGACCCCCGCCCCCTCCTGAGACGATTTTTCCGGCCCCTCATCCGATTTTTCTATACTTTATGAGCTCTATGTGAAGCTTTACAATAACTGGAAACCTTAGACATATTGCCTGAATTCACTGTGGCGTTGTATTGGATTTCTGTGAGTACATATTGTTGAACAATGAGGGTAATTCACTCTATATACTGTCAGTAACTACGTATGGTGGAAAGTGCTAGACATAAAAATGAGTACATACAGTACATGTGCAAGCAGGTTCTCTTCAAGTGCAGCTACTAAATAACACCATATTTGGAGACAATAATAGAGTTAGTTGTTTGAAATATTATATTTGCAAAGATCACATCAAATATGGTTACAACATACCGTTACTAAGTGGCATCTTGGCGATCGGTTGTTTGTGTTAGCCCGTCCGTGTGTCAAAGCGGCCCCGGCACACCGGTCAAACGATTGGAAACGGTCGACATAAAGCCTAACCCGGGCCAACGAAACCTGGTGATGGCTAGTACATAGGTAAATGGGAACTGAATCAGAGCTGCCTAAGCACCTCATGCAAGGCAAGGCATTTGGAGGAATGTCAGTAGACAGGACACTCAGTCCAATGAAAAGCTCTAATAAGAGCGCGGGGAGTCCTGAGCTGTCTGAAAACAAACAAACAAACAAACGAACGAACGAACGAACGAACGAACGAACTGTTGCGTGTGGAAAGGTTAAGTGCGTATGTTTGAATGTTTCCATCGGTCTGGGATATGTTGATGTTTGGGTTGATGGCGTCTGGTGATTAAGTTGCTGTGTGCTGTACGGGTTTGAGAGAGCAGTCTTGGCGAGTAAACTGGTGCTTAGCGGTCGTGTCGCTTTGGTGCGTAACAAAGTGGCATCCCCGGCGCTTGCTTGACTGAACTGGTTCTGAGCGGCTAAAGTCAGTGAAGCTGCAGAAAACGGCTCTCTAATTGAATTTACCGGATCCGGATTATTATTACGGCAGTGCGGCTATTTGCCTGTGCACGCCTGGTTTGTCTTTAGCAGTGCGGTTTTTTTTGCCTGTGCACGCTTGGTTCGTCTTGCTGTGCGGCTTCTGTCTGTGCACGCAAGATTCTTACCTAGCAGTGCGACGAAAAGTCGGTGCACGCCTACAAACGACAAACGAAATTTTATTGAAATTTTGACGGCCGAGCGCACGTTGTAAGGCGCCAGGTTGCAGTCTTAGTTGTGTCGGTGCACTTTAGGCACAGCTAACGACTAAAGCCCGTATTTTTAGCTAGTTTTATAGCTAAAACGTGCAGCTACAGGAAAAAAATAAAGGTGAGAGCCAATTGGGCCCCAAATTGAAAAGAAAATTTGAGCGAAAACGCTTCAAAATTCTGCATACAGGAAACTGCAGCCAGAAATTTTAAGTGACTACTATAAAAAAAGATAAGTAAAAAGTGCGGGTGTTTGAATGAAACGCACGCCGCCGCCGCAGCCAGTGAGAACCGCAGCAGAATCAGTTCTCAGAACGTCTATTCGGCAAACGCCGATTCAGTCAATTACAAATTCTTTAAAACGCTTGTCGACTTCTTCACGGCAAGGTGAGCCAGTTCAGTCCATAGCACCTATTTTTAACCCAGAACCTGCGATACCAATCGCACCAGTTTTCTCGGGGACTAGCGACGCAAATACCGATAGTACGTCTGATCAACCTACTAGCGCTCGACAGGAAGGGTTCGACCGCAGACAAGCACTGAAAAACGCAGACGAAATGGAGCAAACAGTTGGCCAGTTGCGGGAAGTGACTGATCGATTGAATAGGGTGCAGCAAAACATACAGAGACAAGGCAATGTACAATTGCCCGGCATACAGTCATCAGGCACCGGCAGTTCAATTCCGTGTTTTAGTGGTGCCCAAATTGATGATAATTTTGCGGCGTGGTTACATACGCATTTTGAACGCCTGGCCGATGCTTGCTCCTGGGATCAAGATAGGCGCCGTCGAGCCTTACCTATGTACATATGCGACCCTGCGCGCGAATATTTAGAGAATTTACCTGCGGCAACACGCGCTAACTATATGTTGTTGACGCAAGCCTTAACCCAACGCTTTACGCCGGCCCAGCAAGCACAGTTTAAGGCCACGGAGCTAATGAATAGAGTGCAGCTGGAAACTGAGTCTGTGGAGGAATTTGCTGGCGCGATTTCCGGTCTTGTCCGGTTGGCTTACCCGGATTTTCAGGAAGATATTCGTGGTCACTTAGTCAGAGATGCTTTTCTCAGAGGGCTATTGCCTCATTTGCGGTTTTCCGTTGAAGATAAAGAACCTCAAACGCTTGAAGATGCAGTAACTCAAGCTAAACGGTTTGAATACCGTGCCAAATTGGCCTTGGGAAATCGACCTACACAGCAAATTCCTGCACCTGCTAAACCTTCTGTCAACGCAAACTTTGCTAATATAGAGCAACAAACTCAAGAATTGCCCACGTCTTCCTATGTAGAAAGGGAGAAACAGATTGAGCGCACAGTTCAGGCATCTGCGCAATTGCTGGCAGAAGCTAATGCTCTGCATCGGAACCTAGGGCAGAGTGAAACTAAGCCGAACGAACGAACGAACGAACGAACGAACGAACGAACGAACGAACGAACGAACGAACGAACGAACGAACGAACGAACGAACGAACGAACGAACGAACGAACGAACGAACGAACGAACGAACGAACGAACGAACGAACGAACGAATGAACGAACGAACGAACGAACGAACGAACGAACGAACGAACATGGTTTAGGAAAGTTGGGGACCTCAGAACAGTGACAATCTTTGACATAACACGGATACTTCGCATTAGCAGGGAATGAAAATAGCAAGGAACTCTAGCTGCCTATTTGCTGCGAGAAGTGACGGCACTTTGGATTCCCAGAAGCAGCTTAGCATGCTTACGCACATGGCTAGAGCAATACAACAGTGCAATTGGGTTAGTGAGACAGAAGATATCGGCCAAGATAAAGTAGACAGACATTACAATGTCGTGAGCAGAGGGGTAGATTTGCTGCAAAGCTGCAATACTGAACAGGCCCACCGTGTACGCCAACATGGTGCAAAAAAACAGAAAACTGACGATTGCAAGCTTCCGATCGACGTTGTGTCTGTGTCTGGCTCTAGCCTGTCTCCGTTCCAGCATCTCCACCTTGGCTTTGCGCTTCATCTTAATAGCTGGGCCCAGATTGAACACAGCTGCAGCCACCGTGATCACTCCCAATAAGTATGTGAAGCGTGAGTGCCACTGAAATGAAATGCGTGCCGATATTTTGAAGAACTTGTATAGGCAAAGTTCAACTGGAAAGTAGATTGGCTCATAGATGAGCAAGACCGAGTGGTTCAGCTTGACATACTGATAACTCAGGGTCATGAATGGTGTCATCAGCACCACTGATAACGACCACTGCACAACTATCACAGTCACTGTCCAGCTGAATTTCCAGATCTGAAAAGATTATGATAGTTTCTGTTCAAATCTGACAGTTCTCTACGATGTGCAACCAAGCCAGGTTTCACTTTTGTACCTGTTTAGTAGGCCAGACGAGGACCACAAACCGGTTCAATGCCATTGCTGTAACACCAAAATACTGTATTGTGATTAGTACAGTACCGCCAACTATCTGGAACCAAGCCAGCGCACCGAACATCTCGTAGAACCAAATGGGCAACAAACCCAGTTGTACTATTTTCACCCAACCGGTTTGAAACACTGACAATATGTCAGCTACTCCAAGGGAAATTTGTATACGAAAAAAGTCAGAATTGAGCGGTGGTTTGTGGCGAAATTTGATCAGTGTTATCATGACTATGAGGTAGGCGGTCAGTCCTGCAAACTCCACCAGAAAGAGACCGAGAGAAACGATGCTTTGAATTGCATTGAAACGGTACCATCCGAAAATTCCTCCAGCCTTCAATAACCTTATGAAAATAACCGGGCAATTATAGTTGCCACGGACATATAACCGAACATTCAAAAAACTTCATCCGAACGTGTTCGGAAAAATATTCTGCATTTCCAAATCCGAACTTTCCTCGTTATA
The DNA here is from genome assembly GCA_030248155.1 of Sabatieria punctata. Lineage (NCBI taxonomy): Eukaryota > Metazoa > Nematoda > Chromadorea > Araeolaimida > Comesomatidae > Sabatieria > Sabatieria punctata. Next base: position 74,712 of record JASANB010005298.1, on the reverse strand, counting down.
TATGCCCAATTCAAAAAGCCCGTTTGAGGACTCATCCGTACCTATCCACTGTGTATGTTCATGCTATTCTGTACCTTTCCATATGAACCAAAACATTCAAACCGACCCATTACAAATGGGCTTTTCATGTATATGTACGCAATTTTCTGAACCTACAAACAAGAACCAACCTGAAGATCGGTACCTATAAATGCGGTCAAAGAGAACCTTTCCAAAAGAATCAACATAAATGCGGTCAAGAGAACCTTTCTGAGGTGCAGTAGTTGGCTGCTTATTACATGTAGATGATTTGTGTTTGCCTTGCTGGTCAATTCCACCCCATATCTGATTTTCTAAATATGAAATTTTTGTTCAGTATGCACTGTGAAGTTCTCTTTAGGTCATGGCACATTGCAAGTAGTGTGTAGATGGCTGTGTAGGGGATTTTTTAATCAGAGAGGCTTAGTGCTTTGTCTACCAATCCAGGGATCTTCCGGGTTTGTATTTGCTGTGGGTGGGTGCTCACAGTTAGAAGCAGCCGGTTTGTATTTGTATTTCGATCTTCTGTTGATCGGCTAATCCAGGAGTTTGATTAATGGTTCACATCAGATGTTCTGTTGATCGGCTAATCCGAGAGTATAAATGGTTCAGATGAATAGTTCGGTTGACAGCAAATCCGGGGATATTTCGCAATGGAAATGTTCATCTGTTTATCGAAATAGGTTCACTTCATCCTCGATATCTTGGTTCGTTTTTGACGCAATCCGAACTTGAATTCTAAAAGGTCATGTCTTTTCTGAACTTTTCAATCCGAACAAAACGAGCGTTTTGAACCTACCCAATCCGGGCTCGAGAGCCCGGATTTTTTGTTCGGGTCTGGTTCCGAACAGCGAACCGATCAAATCCGGGATATACCCGTTTTGGGGTGGTCATTTCCGGAGGGATAATGTGCCGTCTGTATCTGACCATAGTCCGTCCGTCATTATTGCACGCTCTGCCAGTCGTGTATCTGGCGAATCGAACTGACCGCATGAAACTGGAGTCAGTGCAGAAATTTGCTTGCCGTCAAATCCTCAATGACTTCCCTTTGGAATACCAACAGCTACTGAACCAGACAAAAATCAGTCCAATTTTTCATCTGAATGCAGAACTGTGTCTGCAGCTAATGCAAGACTCATTGTAACTATGCCAATAACTAGCTTGAGAACCGGACAGAGGGAACATACACTGCACCGCACCATGCATTCGATCGAACTCCATATCAGTCTCGGCAGTGGCACGCAAACGATCTCGATTTTCGTGTCTACATGTATATCGAGCGGCGCAGCTTTGGAACGCTCTTTCTGAGGCGCTAGTAATTATGAGAAGCGGGATTTTAAGCGAGAGGTGAAAGCTGAAGCAGTTTATAATTTTCTAGTAGGAAGACGTTTAATTAACAAGTTAGGCTATTGAACTTATCTACAGTGTAGTTTTTCTTCGTTGGTTTTTCGTGTATTACTGTATAGTGCTGTTTGTTTATAGTACCACGGTACTATATACCGTGTTTATTCCAATAAGCCTACGCGAGGCTTATTTATTTCAGAGTGGTCTGGACACCTGGCTTATTAGAGGGCGCGGCTTATTTATTTCAGCTTGATTTTGGGTATCAAAAAAAGCCAAAACCGTAGAGTTGGGGTATTATTTTCACCAAAACTTCTGCAGAAACTCTAAATGCTTTATAGTCCTAGTTTTACACTTGATACACGTCTTATGAGGTGTCTCACTATAGTATTAACTATGGCTGATAGCGTTTTCATACGACAAGCTGGTTTCTAATAAGCTGTGGGGTCTGAATACTGAGAGTCGATCGGTTCAGAGTTTGGCTCTTAAACTAAAGGTTAGCCGGCCACCGCCAAACCGTTTCAAAGCGCCAGCAAACCTTACAAAGTTTGTCCCTACTATTAAGCGGCCGCTAGCTTGCCGGTCCCAAACCTTTGCTGAGAGTTTGTAAGTTTTGCAAAGTTTGAGGGTTTGTGGTTGCGTTTGTGAACTTGACTGTATGGTACCCCTACCTTCGCGTTGTTACCGGTACCGGTACCATATGGTACCACTCTGTTCAGATTTCCTACCATATTTGGTAGTGGTACCATACATGGTACCGGCACCCATAGCCATGGGTAGGGGTACCATCTATGGTACCACCACAGTCGCCGAACGTGGGGGCATCATACGTATAAGGTACCGGTACCATAAACGGCGTTAAGTGCCTGACTGTAACAAGCTCCAAAAAGGTACAAATTTCAAAGAGAGCTAGCTTGGATTGACCGATATCTCGGTTTGAGCTGAGCAAAAAACGAAAGAGTTTGTTTAGCGAATTAACTTGCTGGTACGTTTCATTAATAAATTGAGTAATATTAATAAATTAATAATATTTCGTTATAAAAAACCGAAAATGTTTCGTCAATAAACGCCTAAAATTTACGACGAAACGAAAAAAGAACTAACTGTGAGAACAAATTTGAGTGAAGGACCAAAAATAGATGTGTTTTTTTCTAAATACTGTATTGTGGTTGATAGCAGAGTTGAACAAAACAAATTTTATTATGTCACTGGCTAAATCAATCAGCGTTTAAGAGATTCTGTGCGTGAGGACTCAGTTGGAGTAATATCGAGTTTAGTCTTCGCAAAACGCGTTGGTAACTGGGTCGACTGGTGTTGAGTTTGAGCCTGAAACCAGGCACATTCAGAAAGATTCGTTTGGGTCGACGCCAGCCTGGTCGAGCTGCCTTCTTCGCAGCAGCTTCTAAACTACCAGGAAACCATCTTTTCGACGAAACTGTCAGCAACAGGCTAGCGCACACAACAGCCAAGAAGAGTTTATCCATTTTCAAGAGATTTCAGAGCTAAAATTCTTCAATCAGACAGGCACTTAATAAATAATAAACTGTAACTACCTTGCGTTAAGTGCTAAGTTCTCTGCGAACGATACTGAAAGAGAGGTTTGGCCGACCTTTCATTGCAGCTGCGTTGTAAGCAATTACTAATGAACTATTATTCTTCATCAAGAACATAAAATTAGTTCAACTCAAACAAGCCGGCAGATTTAGAATGAAGCCTGAGAACAAATGCGTTAATCGCAAAATTCTATTTATACAACATACATCTAGAGACTCGAGTAGTAACAATGTATGTTATTATTATTGCGTGTTTATTATTGCAATAAGCCATCCATTCTAATAAACAGCGCCTCCCAATAAGCCACGTGTCACAGGAGTTTGACAGAGATAAGCCGCGCCCTCCAATAAGGCAAGGCATAATTACGGTTGGCAAAATATTGAATTTTTGAATACATATACATTGTACATACATATATATCCCCTCAAAAAAAAACGGTAATTCATATGGATCCAAAGCGCGAATACGCGATTTTGAGAAATTCCGACCTAAAAAATCAATGACGGCGAATCTGCCACGAAATTCTTGATTTTCTTAAAAATAACGAAAAATCTTCTAAAAACAATCTGTTTCTAAATACGGGAAAATCTAGAAGAATTTAGAAGAATAACTAAACTAGAAGAATCTAAGAACTATTGTCCCAAACTTTGCTCATTTTAATGCAGAAATTTTTGCAAATTCGGGGGGTAGGAAAAAGTGACGTCATTTTTTCGGTTTTAGAGGCGGTTTGGAAAATGATGACAACCGATGACAAGGAGGGAGGGGGTCGACAAATGGCCAAAAATCGATGACGTCATTTTTGCACGGCCCCACACTGGAAGTGGTCTGCATCATATTTTCAGCTTTGGCATAGTTGGGTCCCCGCATACATGGGCCGGAAAAATCCGGAAGGGGTATGAGTGTTGGGGGAGAGATGTCTCCAGTCGCTTCCCAAAAAAGGTGGCGGCAACTTTGGAGGTAGTATGGGGCCGTTGAGGGGGTATAAGACTGTTGGAGGGGTATAAACTGAATCGGCCGATTCTTGGGATAGTATTTCGGGCCGGGGAATTGAGTCGGCCAAAGGAGATGAAAGTGGATGAGCCCAGAGCTTCTTGAAGAAGTATCACAGCTAGTAAAGTCTAAATAGTTGGTATTTGAAGGAAAATCGCCCGTTTCACCTTCTTCCACACCTGAATCGGCCGATTCTTGCGATAGTATTTCGGCGTAACAATCCAAGTTGGATAGAAGAGATGCGTCAATACAGTCAGGCACTTAACGCCGTTTATGGTACCGACACCATATAAGGTGCCGGTACCATATATGGTACCACCACAGACCTCGAACGTGGGGGTACCATATATGGTACCACCACAGGCCCCGAAGGTGGGGGTACCATATATGGTACCACTACCTACGGTACCGGTACCATATATGGTACCGGTACCTTATATGGTGTCGGTACCATAAACGGCGTTAAGTGCCTGACTGCAATATGTAGAGTGCATATGGAAGAAGTATGGCAGTTAGAAAACTTGAAATCGTGGCAAGCTGAATAGCATTGGATTTTTTCACTTGGGCCACTCGTGTAGGCGGTCGAAATGTCGTGCATCATCCAGAGTAGTTTCGTGATCCTTGTCTATACCGGACACACACAGCCCCTTTCCTTGCTTCGAAATAGCAGGCGCTCAAATCCACGGCACAAGGTGAGGCGGCAAATTCAAATCACCGCTCCTCTGTCCGCTCCGCACATGTGTTATGCGAGAAATCTGCAAAGGGTCTTCTTGATTAGTTAAGTTAATGTCCAGCGGAACACCACACATTACAGTCTGTCTATGCAAGCAAACATGCAACGGGCACGCTTTAAACAAAAAACCTAAATCTGAGCCACCAGCAGTACTGTAATTCGGGCACACGGGCAACCGGCCAAAAACGAACAGCGCAGACAGGAGCCGACGGGTAGGGTAGGCGGCGCGTCGTCAGTGCCCAACACAGAAAAAAAGCGGTCGCCCGTTATTTTTAAAGCACGGTGATTGCAATTGACGCTCGACGCTTTACGAAAAGTGTTTAGTTTGTTCTGATTTTTTGTATTTAACAGAAAAAGTAGGTGCAAAAGGAAATAATTTTTGAAATGAGCGTTGCATGAAAACTAGTCAATCAATTCTGCTGCTGGTTGTGGTGCTGTCTGCTTCGAATTTGCCACTGTTTGGTCAATTGCTTTCTGGATTTTACTCCTGGTTGCTTGAAGTTAAAATTTCTTCACCTCCCTCCCCTCGACGAATGAATATCGTCTTTTGACTTAATAGTAAGTGGTGTTTTTCTTCAAAAACTTGCGTATTCTCCCCAAGGTTGCCAAGGTAGGGGTTTTCCCCGGCAAAACTGACTTTTAGGGGTCCCTAATGAGGGCGTATATCTCAGGATCTAAGTAGAGCACAGTAATGAAAATTTCAGCAATCTTTTAAGAATTTATTGATCTTTCATTTAAAAAAGGATTCACTCAAATCCGTTGAGATTTGCAGTTGCTACAGCGGTGGCAAAACTGACTATTAGGGATCCCTAACAAAAATTTCAATTTTATCTACCGTATTCAGTTGACTCCTACGCCTGAGCCTAAGCCTACGCCTAAGCCTAAGCCTAAGCCTGAGCCTAAGCCTAAGCCTCAGCCTAAGCAAGAAAGTGATTAATTAATATAGGTACGTATAATAGAGGGACCCTTAAAAGTCAGTTGTTAAGGCAAATCTCAACGGATTTGAATGAATCTTTTTTAAATGAAAGATCAATAAATTCTTAAAAGATTGCTGAAATTTTCATTAATCTGCTCTGCTTAGATCCTGAGATATACGTTCTGGCCTTGATCGGGCCACTGCCACTTTTCAAGAAGGTTCACATTAGTGAGAGGATTTTGTGGAAAATTCGTCAGGAGAGTTTTTGGCGTTCTTCAGAGAATGTCTGGTGCATACATGAAACAGGTCGTCCTCCGAAGGGGGGTTCGTGCCCAGTTCCAACGTTCCCAGTTCCGAATTTTTCCACTTCCGGCTTTTCCCACTTCCGACTTTTCATATTCGCTGTATTAGAATTATTAAGCCTAAGCCTGACTGCCTAAGTCTGAACCTGACCCTAAGCCTATGCCTGAACCGAATCCTAAAAGCCTAACCGTGAACCTAAACCTGAACCTAAACCTTTAGTGTAAGCCTAAATCTGAACCTAACCCCTAAGCCTACACATTGAGAATTGTTACGTAGCTCTTCTTGTATATTTTACAAGAGTTCTGTCTGTATAAAAGATTGTTAATACATAAAGTCGCAACTGGGAACACGCCGGGGGGCCACCGGCCGGGGGGATCTGAGCCCGAATTCTAGGAAGGGCTGTTGGGCACTAAAAACGCTCAAAAATCGTAAGAAATCCCAATTTTTGGTAGGGGTTTTTTGCTGAAAAGTAGGGGGATTGGGTTTCGAAAACCTGGCAACTCTGATCTCTCCCTCGGTCGAAGATAACTGTGCCTGATTCTGACAACGATTTATTTTTGTGCTGCAGGATGTTGCCAAAGCTGTGGACAAAGTATTTTATTGCCCAACTGCAGATAGTGTGCATTGGTTCGGAGGTACTGTGCCGCAACCGATTTGTCGGAGTTTTAATGGCTGAATGGCCAACAGCTGTGATTGTGTGGTCGAGTTACCAGTTTGAGCAGCCGAATGAACGTCTTCTAGCTGCGGCTCCAAGAACAGTTCGGCTCATACCTACTCCCCTTTTCCCTGCCGATTGATTTGATTCCCGGGATCGCCTGACGGACGGCACCAACTGATCACTGCTGCTGGGTGGCACAATAAGACATTGATGTTGAGATACAGACCAAAACGATAATGACATGGTTCGAGTTACGTGTCTGTACGGACTACACTTGTGGGAGCAACCAGTTGTGATTGTAGTTAGTCACTTTAATGTATACATCTTTGTCTAACGATTCGTAAGGGAGTTGCATTGCCTTGAAATGCTAGCCCATGTCTGGCTGAGGTGTGCACATGTAACTGCTCCGGCCGACGTGGGGGAGCCTCCCTTTTGCCCATGTCCGTTTCATAGTAATTTTCTATACAAATTTCTTCCAATAAACCCTTAGTGTAGCTACAGTACGTCCTGAAGGGTCAACACCCGCACCCCTTTTGTCCATGTCTGGTCTTGACTGATTTTAATGCATTTTTCGAGTAAATTACTGGCTCAGCGGACAGAATAGACCTGTTGAACGGTCAAGGATGTTTTCGATAAACGTTTATAATAAAACAGCATAAGGGTGAAGAAGAAGCGACTAATTCTGGGGTTCAACGAAGTCAAATTCGTTATTGTCTTCATAGTTGCTCTCTTCCATGCGAGGACTGCCAAACTGAGGACTCCAGGTTTCAAACTGTCCTTTGTGATAATCAATTGGTTCAGGGACCAGAAAGTAGAGAGCAAATTGAGGAGCCATAGGCTGAATCTGAGATGGCAATGAACTGGAATCGCCAATTTGCAGTTTTCTCAGTGAACTCGCTAATCCATCGTAATAGTAGACTCCATCCGGACGTTTCAAGATGGCAGTGAAATGATCCTGTCGGTGCATGGTAATGGCAACCAATTTGTAGTGGTCGCGTCTGCCACCGATGTGGCGCAATCTGTCAGGGAGTCTACCAACGCAGTCTTCTACATTTCCAGCATCTCGTATGTCCATAGGCAGCATCCACGGACCATGGGGTGCATGTAACTGGGGATCGTTCCTAGGGTCAACCTCTATTCTCTGTTCTTGAATTTGCTTGGCTCTTTTAAAGGTAAGGTAGACCCGCTCTCGCTGTGAAGCGCAGTAATTGACCCTATAATTAATGACTTACTATGTACATACCGTATTTACCTACAAACGTTACAATAGTACCCATCAACAGATCGGACCGATGCACCAGCTTTCAGGTTGCAGGCAGCACTGTAGCGCTCACCACAGAACGGTAAGAACTCTTGATGGCAATGGAACAAACTCCTAATTTGGTCCTCAAAACTACGCCTTGGTTGTTCTCTACAAAACAAATACTAGCAGTTAAGGGCGCTTCAAATTCACACACTTACTTTTGCAGGATCATTTCTTTTATTTCCGTAATTCGTTCATGACTAGAAGCTGGACAATCGGCGTACTGGCAGAAGGTATGCTCACTTCGAACCCAACAGTATTGGAAATACTTTATGAGCCGCTGGTTCTCATTTCCAACTAAATCTATTGAGCGAGCAGTAGAATCCAAGTTCTGCAAACAATTCTCACAATTATACGGGTAGTCGGCATACTGTTCTATAGATGCAACGTGGCATCATTTCCTACATACTGCACGTAAAATTTTTGAGATACGTACATACCTGCGTTGGGTCATTGCACAACTGCTGCACAATGAACTGTTTTGCGCCAACAGCATCTCTGCGTTTCAAGAAATCAACGACTGCAAGTAAGGATCGGTCTTTTTGGTCCTCGATTCCATTTCCATTTGGCTTGGTCAACAACAGATCGACAAAGTCAGGACTGTCATTCAAATGGCAGTACAGCGCCATTAGTACGTTGTCGATGGTGCAAGTGTTTGTGAGTCCAGCTCCGCACCATTTGATGAACACAGTGCCACTCTCTTGCGCTGACTTGTTCTGTGCCGCACCTGCTGCGCTGCGTGACTGTTTCGGTCGTTTGCTTCCTTCATGTCGACTTGCATACGGGGCATGCTTGCGCTTACGTGCAGTACGCGTCGGTGGTGCGGGCTCCTTTTGCTGACGTTTCTTGCGAGCGGGGTCGGCCATCAAGCGAGCCACATGTCTGAGCTGTCTAGCTATGATTTCCGAGTCTATTAGTCCCCTCAAGTCTTCCATCGGAATCTGCTCGTTACCGCTGTACGACTTACAAGCATGCCAGACGACGTAGTGCAGAGTGTCGGCGTGTACAGGCGGCTGTCGGTCCACAAAAACTGACATTTCGTGCCATAGCTCCAAAAGCTTTACGTCTGTTGCTTAGATGGGATTGCCTTCTCCTACCATGTAACTGTCTCTCAAGCCTGCACTGAACGCATTCCTCAAGAGTGCTTGAACAAAGTGGAACAGACAGCCGTAGAGCTAAACCTATTCCTTTTTTACGTGTGCAAGGTATTCGTACAGTACACCGTACGTCTGTTTGCGGAAAGCGTGAAGAAATGGCATTTTGCAGTGCCGTTTCAAAATCCGTCACAATACTTTTTGGCTGCAAACGCGTTTCCGCCGCTTCATCCAGTAGTTCAAAGATTCGTATGTAGGATTGAGTTGTCCGGTTATGCATCAGAACATGCACCACCGCCCCGAAGTTACTGCCAATCTAAAAGTAATTTCTAATGCTATTATTGTGCATTTACAATTTCTGATTTATCCAAACCTTGGCATGAATAATGAACATTTGAGTGAACCCTTGAGGCACAACATCAAAGGTTGCATCCATGAGCCACTCTTCTGAAACTGCCAAGTACTGTAGGTCCTCGGGGGTTGCGAAAATCACCAATCCCTGCTCTCGGTCTGATGAACAGTACCAGCTAAAAAATAGTGCGTACATACAGCAAACAGTACCTACATGCACGCCACAGGACGTACTTGCTCTTTGTTGGCATAACAAAGACTTGATGAAAATCAAAAGGATCGACATAGTCGGGGTGCTTTCGACGTATGCGATGTTGTAGCACCTTTCTTCTAACCGAATATGCAGGAACGGCCGCCAGCAGATCTCTCACAGGCACTTGAAACTGTTCAGCTACAGCTCCAACAGTCGAAAACAAAGTCTGAAACAATCCAACCGTACATGTACATCATTTAGCCGAACGTTCTGTACCTCTTTGTTAGCGACCCAAGACGTGGTGCACTGGGCTGTCACCTTTTCGATCTCAATTCGTTTCACTTCTTCTGCGGCTAGTTCCAGAATACTGACAGCCCTGCAGATCCGATGATGGTCACCGCTTTGTCCAACTACCTGGTTCCCCACAATGTACGCATAATTTGTAGAACCTTCGACGATTGCCACAGTTGGCTTTTGAGCTTTTCGTGCTGATTTTCGCTGACCATACTGTACTTAGCTCTGTTGCATCCGTGGCACTCGTAATACTCAGCCCCATCAAAGTCGCGTCTTCTGTTTAACACGCGCCAATACTTGTATGCAGTTCGACTTTCCTCGTCTGTCAACAGCACTATCGTGTCACTGAAGTGTCGCGTTCTCAAACCCGACTTAACAGATCTCCTCCTAAATATGAGCACTGTCACTGACCAAAGTTCCAAGCAACAACGTATACACGCACTTTTGTTGCAGTTCTAATGTTCATAAGGAGGCATGACAGTGCGATTGAAGTTACATTATGATTAAGTTTCGGCAGTTCTTTACCAGTGGCGTACCCAGCATTTACCCCTATGGCCCTACCTCCACAGCAGGACCAACACCCTACCTCCACCGCAAAGTGGGGTTGTGTACGCACCTTTACACACACACACACCGTACGTTACTGTTCTTTACTACATGCCAGCTATGTACTTACTTACCGCGACGTTCTTTCTGTTTCTTGCAGCGTGCTTTCACCCAGGCAGTCATTTTCCTTTGGTTCCTCTGCTGCCTTTGACTCCACGTTGTACTCTTCATTCTGAAATCGATACGTAGGTATGTAGTCTTGTACTGCATATCTGTTGTATGTTCACTCACCGCAGCAGCCAACTTTTTCAACTACCGATAGACTGTTACCCGATGTGGAGGTTTCTGCCCTGTCAACTGTCCCATGCGCGCAGCTAGTTCCTCTACGCTTCCGGAATTCACTGCACTGTATTGCCTTAAAAGCTTCTTAACATCGTCACGCATCCAAATCTTCATGACGGAAGCAATTGACTGTTTGAAATCACCAGTTATGCAGCTTACAGCTGTACTGCGCAAATCTGTCGTCGTAAACGTACCAAACACGCAAATAAACCACAGACAGCATGCATCTCATTTGCAAAAGCTCACAGCGCACTCTAAGCTACCCATGTGTATTTCCGGTTCTGCTGTATGCAAATTTATTCTGGAAAGCAAAATCAAAATTGATGGTACATTAACAAAAAAACCTTGCACAGAGACACAATAGAGACATTCTTCTATGTTAAGTCTTAGTCGGTCGGTCCGGGATCCTCACCCTCAGAAAGCGTCTACCATATTTGTTGGCGTGTCCTACAATGTATGTTGTTGTTGCATAGTAATTCAATCATAGTGTATACGTAGAAATTCATCAGCGTCTATGTGCGCATAATGTACGGTACAGTACGTACAGGCTCGTATTAAGAGCCGGTTTTTCTAGGAATCGACTTTTGCTCCTTAACCTCCGGACAAATCTCAACTTTATGTCTCCGATTTGGCTAAAATTTTGTATTTTGGTATAATTTAGCCTAAAAAGATGTTTTATCACCTTCCCGGTCGTTTTTGTGAGACTCAATTTTTCGACCGAACCTCAGATCTCGGCTTATAACTCTGGAACCTGTGAACATATAAACGTGCGGATTGCATATTTATAATCACATGAGCGTTCTCTTTCAAATGATACCCTACAGGACCAAATTCGAGACAAAAATTTTTTTTCGAACCCCTTCTGGGCCAAATTTGACCCCCTCAAAGGTATTGACCCCCATTTTTTTATTTCATAAAAATGTAGCGCTATCTATTTACTTTTGATAGCACAAAAAAAATCGAGAAAAAAAAATATACATCTAATTGAGTTTTTGGGCCTTGAAAGTTGTCAGGTCGAAAATTTGCCCAATAAAAGATTGCCTTGTAAAGAGCATATCTTTATCAATTTTGAACTGAGTTCAGTGATTTTTTGCACACATATTGCACTGTGTCCCTGGCACATACTGCACAAATCTGACCTTGCTGGCTCTTGCTTGGCGCCAGTTCTACGCTTCTTGGTCACATTTCAAGATACATTAGTTTACAAAGCAAATAGAATTTCCTGATAATCTGCAGTACGTATCTTCCTGATAATTCGACAGTTGCGACTTTGTTACTGTGTTTTTTGCCGTCTTTTCACTTGGTGCCTACTATGTAGCTACAACTAGACATCTATCTGGCCTGTGTCAAGGTTCGGTAACGACAGAGACAGCATATTTGTGGTTTCACTGTTTCGCTGACAGCATAGTACTATATGACTGTCCTGGGACAAGCTTAAGTTATAAATACAATGGTAAGAACAGTTGCAGTTTGTTGCTAAGTTGTACTTAGCAACAAACTGCAACTGTTCTTACCATTGTATTTATAACTTAAGTTGTACTTAAGAAAATTAACCTACATGAGTTCGTATTTAGAAAGAGGAGCAATAGCCACGCTAAAGTTTGTTGCTGCTGCATACAGCATGAACCCATGAGAGTGTTTAGAAACAAGTAATAGTCAGATTCAATTAGCTAAAGTGATGCAGCAAGCATGCAAGTTGTCTGGAAAGCCATGCACTGACTTTGTTGCTAGTGATCATGTTCAAGGCAGCATTATAGCAGCATTTCATGCTGGAAACTCAACCAGTCGCTTTCAACATAGCATGGAATTCCGTGGAATTGGTGGAAAGGTTAACAAACTGTTTGTTCATGCTCTGAACACTGTATGGCCACTTCTGAAAAAGCAGTTCTACCAAACATCAATTGAATTCCCACTATATAGTATAACTTTCACTGGTCACTCATTTGGAGGTGCTCTAGCACTTATTGCATAATCTGACTTAGCATTTACTATACCTGTATTGCAACAAAGAATTTCGCTCTACACCTATGGGCAGCCAAGGGTTGGTAACTTTGAATTGGCAAAACAGTTCTTTCTCCATGTTCCTCATGCTTGGCGTGTCGTGAAAGCCAATGATTTCATGGCTAACTTTCCAGACTGCGATGGAAGTAACAGTTGTAGTATTTTCTGTGTTTGTCTATTAGAATGAAATTTTAGGTGCAGCAGTTGAGTGCACAGCATCATCCACTGGTGCTTACTATCACAGTGCTCTTAAAGTGAGTAACCTAAATTAAGACTTGGTTGTGTATTTATTACCTGGCTTTAGGTACAATATGCACATACTATGCCATTGACAGTGGAGTTATCTAAACCAGTTATTACTTATGAAATCTGCAACAGTTATCCTCTGTTTGAAGACCAAAAATGTTCAGTAAGCAAGACTACTAGTCCATGTTTGTCAATTATTGGTGCACCTGTAGCTTGTCTATTAGCTTGGTTCGGCTGGTGCTAGCATTGAAGAAGAACAACAATAACAACTTTATACAATGCACATGTACACCAGAGCAAGCCAGTGATAACCCAATAGGGTTACATGTGAGGTAAATCACTTAGGCAAACCGGCCTTAGTTTTGTACTTTTGTGGCCAAAAATGAAAGCAGATGCAGTGACATTTTTACATATACTTTCTTGTTGTTGTGTAACAAACTACTTGTATTGTGTTGCAATAAACTCTGTTGTGTTCCTTGGCTACATAGCGACATTCACTGCGTAAACCGCTAACAAAAAACACTTTTAATCGATCTCAGTACAGCAGTTACATATTCAACTATAAGTTTATTGTTCATACCCAGGCCAGTGACCAGGAGTGTCAATCAATACATACAGTTTTGATCATACATAACAGGTCATCAGCCGAAGGGGGAGGGGGCTGGGGGGTCTGGCGCTGGCCGGGGGGGGGTCTGAGCCAAAATTTTGGGAGGGGGTTGGGCACTAAAAAACGCTCAAAAATCGAAAAAAATCGCAATTTTTGGGTTAAAAATCGCTAATTTGGGCTGAAATACAGCTAAAAAGTGCTGTTTTACAGGCGATTTTGGCAATTTTTGTGTCTGAAATTGCAAAAAATAGCAAAAATTTGCTCAAAAAATTACTTGCCAGAAAAATCGGAGGGCGGGGGGGTCGGAAAAATCGTTTCGGAGGGGGCCATCTGGGGGGCTGGCCTAAGTCGGGTGGGGCAGACCCCCTGACCCCCTGTTACATGTACAATGTATGCTTTTACACCACAAATATGCTGTCTCTGTCATTGCCGAACCTTGACACAGGCCAGATAGATGTCTAGTTGTAGGTACGTAGGTACCAAGTGAAAAGACGGCAAAAAACACAGTAACAAAGTCGCAACTGTCGAATTATCAGGAACATACTGCAGATTATCAGGAAATTCTATTTGCTTTGTAAACTAATGTATCTTGAAATGTGACCAAGAAGCGTAGAACTGGCGCCAAGCAAGAGCCAGCAAGGTCAGATTTGTGCAGTATGTGCCAGGGACACAGTGCAATATGTGTGCAAAAAATCACTGAACTCGGTTCAAAATTGATAAAGATATGCTCTTTACAAGGCAATCTTTTATTGGGCAAATTTTCGACCTGACAACTTTCAAGGCCCAAAAACTCAATTAGATGTGTATTTTTTTTCTCGATTTTTTTTGTGCTATCAAAAGTAAATAGATAGCGCTACATTTTTATGAAATAAAAAAATGGGGGTCAATACCTTTGAGGGGGTCAAATTTGGCCCAGAAGGGGTTCGAAAAAAAATTTTTGTCTCGAATTTGGTCATGTAGGGCATCGTTTGAAAGAGACCGCTCATGTAATTATAAATATGCAATCCGCACGTTTATACGTTCACTGGTTCCAGAGTTATAAGCCGAGATCTGAGGTTCGGTCGAAAAATTGAGTCTCACAAAAACGACCGGGAAGGTGATAAAACATCTTTTTAGGTTAAATTATACCAAAATACAAAATTTTAGCCAAATCGGAGACATAAAGTTGAGATTTGTCCGGGAAGAGTCGACCCTTAGAAAAACCGGCTCTTAATAACAGTCCTTTTGGCAGCGTAAGCTCTATGAAATTACCGAATCCAAAATACCCAGGTATTGTAAAAATCTCTGCAAAGTATTCCCCATCACAATAGGGAATATATTAATAACGTGGGTTTGTTGGTGTCAGTATCCAAGATGTAAAGAATAGGATATCAACTTTAGCTCCAAACCCCAACTAGCCAACAAACCCACCCCGCGCAAAGGCAATCGCCACGGCACTGCTGAATGCGTCTGAGTCGTGTGCATCTTGTCTTGCGCTTATGGCTTACTAACGCCAGTTGTTTTCTGTTCTACGGATCGATTCTAGGTAAAAATGCCCCCGCCATGGATCCACTGAATAAGGGTCCCGACCACCCAGATAGCCAAATCTGAGCCTAAGACAAAGGCTCATGCCGCGGTTGCATTTCGTTTATACGTGTTGTATGATAGAATAAATGAACTAAATTTTAGATGTACCTATTGCACCATATTAGTACTGAGTCACAAATCTTTTCCATATTTTTATTATTTTGGACTTAAAGAAAAAGCATTTAGTAGGTAAATAGTATACCGCAAAATTGTCTTAAAGAAATCAAAAGAATATAGATAATAAAATATAGATAATAAAAGAATATAATGTCAATCTACAGTACAGCCCAAAAAATGTCCACCCCCCATTTTCGAACTTTACTCAAACGATTTGTTCTCAGTCATTTGTTTATCCATTTGGCTCAAATTGTTAGGATTAATTACGAATATAACTGGGTAGATACTGTGCAAGCTTGGTGAGCAAATTCCAACCCGTTCTGATTTTATGATGCAAAAACTAAGAATCCAGATGGTCCACAGAAACTTCAAATTTTTCGCTAATTCAAAGAATATTGGTCTGAAATTTGCAGGAATGATTGATGTTGCCATTGGACTGAGTGGGTAGCCCTATTGAATGAAAGGTGAAAAAGTTAGTCATGTGCAATGGCGTAGCTGGGAATCCAACCCAGCACCTTTGGATTACCAGTCCAGTGCTCTAACCACTAAGCTACACGCCTATGCCAGACTAACACCTTAAACTCAGTATTTGAGAAAGCTAGCCAGTAATGAGGAGCGGGTAGAAGCCACAAGCATAAAACTCAAGCTGAACTAGTGTAGCCAAATTGAATGAAAGGTGAGAACTTAGGCATGTGCAATGGGAATCGAACACACCATCTTTGTATTACCGGTCCAGTGCTGCAGCTCAAAGGGCTCTAAAATTGGAGAATTTCAAAAACTGACAAGATGTCACTTTTCTTCATAAAACTGGTGAAATGATGATTCTGAAAATTTTCGATTTTTCAAAAACACTGTGGGGAACGTTTCTATCATGTGCAATAGAGTTCAAATATCACGTCCAAATTCCCAAATCTTGCTCCCATTGGAGCTACACGGCTGCCAACTCAGTATGTTATGCCAATGGCAACATCAATCATTCCTGCAAGTTTCATAATTATAGTCTTTAAAATGCCGAAAAAATTGAAGTTTGCATGGACCACCATAAATCTTAGTTTTTTGGTAATAAAATGGAACGATTTGGAATTTTCGCACCAAACTAGCGCAGTGTCCACCCAGTTGTATTGTCAATTAATCCTAGAAAGTTGAGCCAAATCGACAAACAAATGACTGAGAACAAATCTGTTGAGTAAAGTTCGTAAATAGGGGTGGACATTTTTTGGCCCATACCATATTTTAGTGAGGAACAACCTAAATATTTTTATCAATATAAGATTGGTTGAAAAGGCACAGTTCCTAATTACAGCTTAAGCATCACTGACTCTGTATATGGTAAACAGTCTGTAGACCTCCACACCAAATCGCGTTGAGTGTTTTGCAGGACTCCCTCTCATTAAAGCGACGTTGCTTTATGTTTTTGCCTAAATAAACATGGTTGCTTCTGGGCACTGTTCTAGACAAGCAGGCAAGTCCATTCATGCTTCTTTAATATGGCCATTGGGACATTGCTCAACTGACTATATTATGCAATCAGTCATACTAATAAAGCAGCAATAATTTTGCCTAAAAGTGATAAATTATAAACAAAGCAAAAATCATGCTTCTTTTTTAGGTTATGATGTCCTACCTAAGCTCTCAGCTTACCCCCATTTCTTTCTTGTGGAATGATGTCGTTTATGGAATATCATTCAGTTTATATTATAAGTATACAAATGTTTCAAGGAATTTCAGGCTATGGCGTTCCACTGAAAATTAAGTAGTGCTCTTTAATATCATCTTTGTCTTTCCGTATTTAACCCATGACAATGAGTTTTTGGGGCAATCCGAGTATTATTATGTCAAGAATTACTTCCTTTCTAGACATAGAATGCATTTGCTTACAATGAAAACTATGACCAACCATACAGTATGTAGGTCGATCTTTGCTATTGTATCTTTTAGCAACAGAAAATCACTTGTTCTACTAGATGTAACGTTTGGCCAGGGACATACTGTAATCAACTCTGCGGTATCGCTTTTCCATGGAATTGTTTTGCGCAATCGACCTTCAGTGGCAAGCGTTGTTGTCTGGTTGGTCACGACCCTTATTCAACAGCCATCAATCTAAGCTCTGCAAACTCCAAAATCTAGTTCTTTTATTCGATCATAAAATGTACACTGCCTGCATAAACGAAAAACGGTTGAAGCGGGCAGGCTACCGGCGCATGAGCCTTAGGCTCCCATCTGGGTGGTCGGGACCCTTATTCCATGGTGGGGGGCATTTTGACCTAGAGTCGATCCGTAGAACAGAAAACAACTGGCGTTAGTAAGCCATAAGCGCAAGACAAGATGCACACGACTCAGACGCATTCAGCAGTGCCGTGGCGATTGCCTTTGCGCGGGGTGGGTTTGTTGGCTAGTTGGGGTTTGGAGCTAAAGTTGATATCCTATTCTTTACATCTTGGATACTGACACCAACAAACCTACGTTATTAATATATTCCCTATTGTGATGGGGAATACTTTGCAGAGATATCCCTCCCTTTACACGAGACACCATACCCCATGAGTGAGACAGTTTAGGGAAACCCCTAGCTAACTTCAAAATACAAGAACGTAACAGCACCAGTACTAAGAAACTTTTTTCTTGTTTCCCTTGACCCCAATTGTATGCATTTCCATGATGGGATAATTTAACTGCACATCTTGTCTAATTTTTATCATGATGCATGATGGTAGGGTACTTCTCACTGAATTACATACTGTCGTTTAAAAATTTTTGTTTAAACTTTATCACGATGGTACTTCTCACTAAATCACATACTGTCGTTTGAAAAGTTAGTTTAAATTTTACCACTATGCTACCTCTCACTGGATTGCATACTGTCATTTGAAAATTTTTTAAAATTTTTTATCACGATGCTACTTCTCACTGAATCACATACTGTCGTTTGAAAATTTTCTTTCAATTTTACCACAATGCTACTTCTCGCTGGATTACATACTGTTGTTTGAAAAGTTCTTTAAATTTTATCACAATTGTACTTCTGGCTGGATTACATACTGTCGTTTGAAAATTTTCTGTCAGTTTTACCGCAATGCTACTTCCCCCTGGATTACATACTGTTGTTCGAAAAGTTTTGTCTAAATTTTATCACTATGCTACTTCTCACTGAATCACATACTCTGTCATTTGAAAATTTTGTTTAAATTTTACCACTACACCACTTCTCACTGGATTACATGCCATACATGTAACAGCTCATCCGCCGAAAGGGGAGGGGGTTGGGCACTAAAAAAGGCTCAAAAATCGAAAAAATCGCAATTTCTTGGCTGAAAATCGTAAAAAATCGCTAATTTTGGCTGAAATACAGCTAAAAAGTGCTGTTTTGCAGGCGATTTTGGCAATTTTTGTGTCTGAAATTGTAAAAAATAGCAAAAATTTGCTCAAAAAATTACTTGCCAGAAAAATCGGAGGGTGGGTCGGCAAAATCACATCGGGGGAGGGGTCCCCCATCCGAGGGGGGTCTGGCCTAAGTCGAGTGGGGGCAGACCCCAAGACCCCCTGTTACATGTAAGTTACATACTGTCATTTGAAAAGTTTTGTTTAAATTTTATCACAATGGTACTTCTAACTGAATCACATACTGCCGTTTGAAAATTTTCAATAAAGTTACAGCCACACATGGACCAGGGGGCAAGGGGGCTTACCCCCCTCGCCTGCCCATACCCCCTTCCCCAGACCCCTCCCAGAGGGAGACAATTTTCGCTTATTTAAGTATTTAAAGCAATATAGGCGTTTTTTTGCTTAAATACAAAAACCACCCTATCTTCAAACGGCCATAGGTCAAGTTCAGGAGTAGGTGGACAACTCCACCCATTCTTGCATTGAAGGGTATAATAACCCTGAAATTTTTAAGATGCCACTCCTTCCCTCGTTCCGCAATAAATTCCGCCAAAATCGAAAAATTCGATCGACAATAACTCAAAAACCAAAAACACCACAGAAAAACTTAATGCACCATCAGATTCCCCGCAAAATAGCGAATATTTTGATATAAAATATAAATCCAAAGCACCAAAAAACATGTAAAAAAACTCGAAAAACTGCAAAAAAATACAAACTAGGACAATTCCATCCCGCGAACAAAAACTTTTTCAGGTCCTCAATTCAAAACCAATGAATGGATTTCCCTGAAAATTTCAGAAAACGTAAAACCCAACAGCCTCTACAACTTCTGCAGAAACCAGCCAGATCGGTTCACACACGCTAATGTTACAGCTAGATAAATTCGGAAAAAATACAAAACCACCCTATGTTCAAGCAGCCATAGCTCATGTTCAGGAGTAGGTGGACAACTCCACCAATTCTTGCATTGAAGACCATAACAACCTAATATAACCCTGAAATTTTCAAACATACCACTCTGTCCCTCGTTGCTCCATTAGTTGCGCAAAAACCGAAAAATTTCATCGAAAATAACTCAAAAACTAAAAACACTACACAAAAACTAAAAACACCATCAGATTTCCCCCAAAATGGCGAACATTTTGATATAAAACAAGAACCCAAAAGACCTAAAGAAGCATGTAAAAAACTCGAAAAACTGCTAAAAAAGTGACCCCGAGGATCACCCCCCCTCACAAAAAAATCTTTTTGAAGTCCTAAATCCAAAACGAATGACACGATTTTCCTGAAAATTTCAGAAAAGATAGAGCCCAAAAAGTTATATAACTTCTGCAGAAACCAGCCAGATCCGTTCACAAACGCAAAAGTTACAGCTAAAAGAAACACCCAAAAATGACCACTTTTTGGCACAAAATACGACAAAAATAAAAAACCTGAGCAAAATAGAGGAAGCGCATTTTCCGCCCCACCACACGATGTCTAAGAATCTTTATAGACCGAAAATGACCAACAAACCCCCGTGAAGCGCAAACGCGCTTCCCCTGATAATCGGTATCGGTATTTCTAAAAATGCCAAGGAATCGGAAAATATTGAAAGATTTATACTTAGCCTTTGCATTCTTGTTGTCGTTGTAGTGTTTTGATTGTCAGTAAAGCACCCGCATATTTCATTTGGCTCCCGAGACGACACTATAATGACAATAAGAATGCAAAGGCTAAGTGTAAATCTTTCATCATTTAATCGGTAGGTATATCCAAAAATACCAATTTTTCTGCATCGGTACGGTACACCGAATCAACAGTAGTTGGTATGTAACTGTAGTTGTATACATCCAGGCCCGCCTCATTTTAAAAACATTCTTCTGCTTGACGTGTTCTTACCCTACTTTCTGCGCTACGCCACACAAGGAAACGAACGTATATATACGATACGCTGAGTTGATGATACCAGTATACACAATTGATCAACAGCATGTGTTTCTCTTCTGCCTTAGCTCAGCTCGTTCCAGTCACTAGATGTGTATTCTTGGATCTGTTGGAGCAAATTTATTCTGCACTTCGAAATCGAAATGATACATTAAGAAAAACCTTTCAAACAAACACATTTACATTTCCACGCAATTTACACTGTTTTAATTGCACACTGTTTCAGACGTTTGAGTGGTCAATTTCACTACATCACTCTGAATCATTACATTTGCAACGCACCCGTAGTTTTAGTCGCAAAGTACTCGGGGGCAATTTCAGTTGCATTTTTGTTGCATTTTTGTTGGGCATTCACCCCGCGCGAGGGTAGGCAGCCGGCCTGAGCGCGGTGATTCGAATTTGCCGCTCCACTTTGTTCCGGCCGCTACTTGGCAGCCAGGAAAGGGGCAGTGGCCGGGCCCGGTTGACTGCTTTGTGCACTGCGTGGGTGCGTCGTTGGTATCTCCCGATCAAAGTGGCCCATTGTTTAGGCGGTCTGTACCAAAGTGGTCCAAATGCAATTTCAGATTGTTTCGGCTTCTGCAATGCTGTGAAGTGAAACAGAGTGTTCTTGAAGCACATAAACCTGATGGTGTAGAAAACCGAAGATTCGGATTAACCTACTAGAGCACAACCACTTTTAATGTACAAACGAGTTCTTTGTTGATTTCACAACGATGACTCTTGCTGCTTGCCGCCGTCTCTGTCCGCCGGGCCACAAGCAAACTCTATAGGGAAAAAGGTTTTACTAAGCAAAGACCACTTAGCACTGTTTAATCTACCCGTGACGAATTCAGTTCCAACCAAGCCTCTCCTCAACTGAAAGGCGTTTGAAACCGTGCCATATCTCTACTTAGGGTCGAAATTAGTACGAAACCGCATATTATTCAAAAACATTCTATGCATTACTAAGAAAGATCGTCTAAGCGTTATTGTATTCTTTATTTACTAAGGTCACAGATCACAGATTAGGCAAATCACAGAACAACATAAAAACTCTCAACTTGTAACTGGCACGAAAACTAGAAGCTAACTAGATGCATTTTTACTACAGGAACGCTTCAAGAATCCAGCGTAAAGCATAGAATATACGTAGAATGAGGTGACACATGTACTACAGAAGAATCGCGACAGAAGAAAGAGCAAACTAATCAGACCAGTAATCCTACAACAAAAAATCAAGCAGATAAAGCTTATTTTTACCACAGTAGCTGCAGAATGCCGTAAATTGACGCCAAAGCGGCATGTCGTTCTAAAACGTTGATAAGTACAACATATATCGAGTCTAAATTTTCTTACTTGGGAAACAACAGCTACATTCTTGGATGAAGCAAGCACAGCGGCAAAGGCTAATACGAAAACGCCGCAGTCATAGCCATTGTTTTGCTTAGGACAGTCCTAAAGCAAACAACGTATTAATCAATCCGTTTTTCGGGGCTTAGGTACCACTGCTATCTCGGTGTGCCAATTCTCATCAGGTGCACCGGTGGCACCATTTCTGTGGGCCATCTTAACACATGCCCTGCAGAAACGAAAAAGGAGATAATTAACAGAATTATAACTACGCAATCCACTTACAGCAGCTTTGCCATTATGACCTCCAGACATGGGCAAAGGGGGGGGGGCTGATGGGGGGTTACCACCCCCTCAGGCTCTGACCTACCCCCCCTCAGCCGGCCGCTACCCCCCCTCAGGAATTTTTTGGAAGAATTTTGTATTGAAAATTATGATAAAAATATGCCTGGATTAGGTGTAAATGACTTCAGAATAGCTTATTTTACCGTATTTTAATGAAAAATCAGCCAAAAACCTTGATTTTAGCCAAAAATCGGACTTTTTGGCTTACCACCCCCTCAGCCCCCCCTCAGGCGCTCCTACCCCCCCCCCCTCAGCCCCCCCTCAGGAATTGGAAATTCTACCCCCCTCAGCCGAAATGCTAGCCCATGTCTGATGACCTCTGCTTCGAATTGATAGATTAGCTGTGTTATTTCTTTTTGTTCCCAATGAACGCCGAAACCCGTCTTTGGACGACCACGGCCACGACATTGCATTTTAGACGATCAGCTAAATAAACTGGAACTACTTACAAATCTTCCCACTACAAAAAGTCTGAAAAACACGTCTGCACCAGCACACCGGAAGAATCACTCAGGATTTCAAAAAATAAATGGAATTTTTGTTGTTTAGACGGTTTCACGCGTTGACAGACCGTAGAAGCGATCGCAAAATATATCTAACGAGCCAGCTGATTTTTTGTTCGATTTGCTAAATAAATCTACCGCCTGCTAAATAGCGCTAAATATTGATCCGGAGATCACCGGCCCGCACCCACTGCGTGCACTGCGAAACGCAACGCAAGCAAGAGAAGAGGAAGAGGTTAAGAATAATGGCAGAGGGGCGCTCCCCTTCTGAAGAGCTGGGACGGAAATTGAGTCAACTGGCTCTGCCGGCCACTTCCAACGACGACGAAGACAGTTTGGTACGTTAAGCCAATTTGAACTGTTCTTATTCATTCACTCACTAGTAGTAGTGAGAGAGAGAACGTTTTGAAAATTCTCCTCAGTTTTTGGCCTTCTTTTCTAGCAGTTCTGCTCCCTAACTTCTGCGGACGCAGATGTTCCATTTTACGAGCTTTAAACACTGCTGTAAAATTACAACCTGCTAAAACGCATTTCCAGGTGCTTTGGAGATTTTTGTAATTTCCAACCCTCTCCCTCTAAACCGCTGGAGGACCCCACCTGGTTGGTAACTTCTACTACCCCTCCCGCCGCTGTCCCGGCCCGGACCTGTTGTATACTGACTGAGGGAGTCATACATGGCGCGGGGGCGTCTGACCAGGGGTATTGGGTACTAAAAACGCTCAAAAATCATGAAAAAATTTAATGGCGGATGCATGAATAGCATACATGTGCATGGGAAGTCACAGACGGTCAGACGGAGGGCAAAAGTAGAACTATTAAAAGCTTCCAGAAGCTGTTAGGAAGCTTCCTGGTGCGTTTTAGGGCACAAAAATCAATTTTAGCAACTACGCACCGGTCCAGGCCAGTACGCACGGAACCCCAAATTGCGGTCTCAAATTTCGACTTTTGGAAGAACTTTTTCTTGAAAATCTACAATTCGAGCAGATTTTAATCGAAAATTTGATTTTTTAGAAAAATATTGAATATTACGATTTTTTAAAAAAAATTTCAACCTGTATTCAATTTTACCGGCGAAAATTTGAAACTAGAGTCCTGGCAACTATACATCGGGAATGGGCTCTCACCCCTGACCTAGCCGATGCACGTGAATGATCGATGGAACTTCCATGATGGAAGACGATTGTATTTGACCTGCGGTGTGTTCGGTCTTTCCCAGTTCCGACTTTATGATAACATTCACTGTCTTTTATACAGACAGGACTCTGATGAAAGTTATACAAGAATAACTACATAACAATGCTCAATGCGTAGGCTTAGTAAATTGGTTTCAGGTTTTGGCTTAGGCTAAAGGGATATGTTCAGGCTTAGGCTTAGGGGTTATGTTCAGGCTTAGGGGTTAGGGTCAGGCTTAGCCTCAGGCTTAACAATTGTAATAGAGCAAAAAGGAAAAGTCGGAAGTGGGAAAGTCGGAATTGGGCGCAAATGTGACCTGCAAATTGTAGATGAGCACGCCAGCGTCGACCCCTCGCGCCCTCGAGGGCGTCCAGCTGGTGGATGGTCGTTGCTCCCCTCGCAGTCTCCTCTCAAGCGGCGGCTTCGTTCTGCCCTCCCCGGGCGCCGCTTGCCAAGAAGTGGCTCTGCTCTCTGACGATGACGAAGTACTTTGTCTATTTAACCCTTTCCAATTGACATTGTTGTTGTAACATTTTGTCCTTTCGGACTAGGAGCAGCCAACTGCTATAGAGCAGGAAGAGACAGAAGATAGGCAGCCTCCTTAACAACAACCGCCCCTTTTGCTGGCGGTGTGTGCAAGACAGCTAAGGTTTGGTCCCCATTTATCTACTTTCCATTGCTGACTTAAGACGGCCTGGATTGGGCTTTGTGTCCACTACTTCCCATCGCCTCGACAGTTTTCAACCCACAAACAACCCCGCTTCCACGAGTCGGCTGAGGGTGGGTAGAATTTCCAATTCCTGACGGGGACTGAGGGGGTGGTAAGCCAAAAAGTCCGATTTTTGGCTAAAATCAAGGTTTTTTGGCTAATTTTTCATTAGAATAAGTTAAAATAAGCTATTCTGAGCTCATTTACGCCTAATCCAGGCATATTTTTATCATAATTTTCTATGCAAAATTCTTCCAAAAAATTCCTGGGGGGAAGCGGCCGGCTGAGGGGAGTAGCTCAGAGCCTGAGGGGGGGGCACCCCCCTCAGCCCCCCCTTTGCCCATGTCTGGGTGCGGCGAACACAAGACGAACATCCTGAACACCCTTCGAACACTAGAGACACTAAGAATACTTTAGCTAGGGACACCATCTCACACATTGGTCTTCGTCAGTCTAAAATGTCTCTAAGGTGTTTGGAGGCTGTTCGGGTGCTGTTCGGCCAGGTGTTCGCGAACAGCTTAACTATGGGCTCAGTGGTCAACTTATGTTCGGCAAAATAGGCGACCGTGTTCACAGGCTTCCGAACACAGAAATTGTGTTCGCCTCAGGGGTGAATTCGTAAGTCTTAAGCTAATTTTCAGCCTATTTCACCTTGTATAACAGTCAGGAGGAAACCTAGCAGCGTACAGTGGTAACTAAAAAACTCCAGCTGGCCTTTTGCCTTGATTGATCAAACAATAATCATTCCAAAAATCGTTTTATTTTAGTCGCTGCAGATTTGACCGATTAAAAAGTCACTCGAAAAACCGGGAAAATATCCAGCATTATGATAAATTATATAATTTCGCTTACTGCCTGAGCTAATGAGCGACAGATTTCAGCAGGACATAGTAACGTATGATGAAGAGTACATGGCCTCACGAGCGTTTCCCATTTTCGAGGAGGTGAGACGTCAAGGAAAACTGTGCGATGTTACGTTGGTGGTGGGCGAGCACCGATTCACTGCGCATCGCATCGTTCTGGCCGGAAGCATCCCCTACTTCAGAGCCATGTTCACCTCTGATATGCTGGAGTCACAGAAGGACGAAATTTGCATGCATGGTACTGGACACGCCGGCACAGTTGGTGTAGTGGTTTAGGCCGCATGGCCACTGTGCGACGTTGTGCGCTCATCCACTCGGCGGGGCAAGTTTCTTGCCGCAGAGTTGGTCGTCGGCATAAAGCTCCACCCAGGCCACCGAAAACTGGTTACAGCGAGTAGGTAAAATGGGAACCAACTGGATCTGCCGTTGCACCGAAAGCCGCTCCAAAAAGCATGCCGCGTTGGAGGGAAGATCAACGACGTCAGGAGCCGTCTGAGCAACCAGCAATAAGGCCAATACCGGTTTGCTCCCTACGCCGGGCGGCCGTTGGGAGCTGTCGGCACCATGACGTCACCACGCCAGGCACTCTCTTAGTACCTGGCGCCCAACAGCATGGTCAGAGTGACTTGGCAGTGAAAGAAGGACAAACGTCCGAGATGACGAACCACGGGGGTCGCGCAATGGACCGCATAGGTCTGAGCGTAGGGCCGTAAGGTCCCCCTACACATTGGAACGGATCGGTACTGGGCACAGTCACAGTCAGTCACCGGTATCTCTTAGTGCAAAAGAAATCCGTTATTTCTAATTTTGACCAGACTAGAAGAACGGTATCACAAAATAGATTAGAATCAGTTTAAGAGCCAGCATTTCTAAGCATCCACTCTTCTCCAACAAATGACAAATTTTTGTCTCCGATTTGGCTGAAGTTTTATATTTAGGTTTAATTTGACTCAAAAAGATGATTTTATCGCCTTCCCGGCCATTTTTGCGAGGGTCAGTTTTTCGATCCAAGCTCAGCTCTCAGCTTATAACTGGGGAACAAACGAACGTATAAACTTGGGAATTGCATTTTAGAATCAGACGAGCGTTTTCTTTCAAACGATACCCTACTCGTTTGGATTTCAGGCAAAAAATATTTTTCGAAACTATTTTAACGAAAACTAAGCCTAAAAACCTTGATTTTAGTAAGGAATAGACTTTTTTGCTTATCATCCCCTCATCAACCCCTCAGAATTTGAAAGTTTACCATCCCCTCCAATCCGATCTGATGTGATTGCGTGTGGGCCTGCGGCCCTACGATCTGACCTATGTGGTGCATTTCGCGACCCCCATGGTTCATCATCTCTGACTTTTCCCTTCTATCACTGCCAGCCACTCTAGCCATGCTGTTGGGCGCCGGTCACCAGGAGGGCGGCCGACGTGTGGACGTCATGGTGTTGTCGGCTCCCAACGTCCGCTTGGTGCGCCCCTGGTGAGAGAGGCCTCCAGGCCTAGTCGGTTTCCATGGACAACTCCTGTCACCTCCAATGTGGCATGCTTTGGAGCGGCTTCGGTGCAACGGCAGATCCAGTCGGTTCCCAGTTCAGCTACTTGCTGTCACCGGCTTTCGGTGGCCTGGGTGGAGCTTTGTCTGACGACCAACTCTTTGCGGCAAGAAACTTGCCGGGGCGAGAGGATGAGCGCACGACATCGTTCGCAGTGGCTTTGCGGCCTAAACCACTACACCAAATGTGCCGGCTACCATTCCTCAGCCGAAATGCTAGCCCATACCTGTTCCAAGCGACCTAACAGAAGAAAAGAAAGTAAAGGTGGTGTAAAACTGTAATAGTTAAGGCATAGACCCAGACACACTAGAGCAGTTGGTGAACTACGCCTACAGTGCGCAGCTTCGCATATCCACTATGAACGTGCAGTCTCTGATGGTGGGCGCCAGTTTTCTACAGCTCTCCAATATCGTTGACGCCTGCGCTCAATACCTGAAGACCAGACTACAAGGTAGATACCTGCATCCTCTTACAGCAACACACAGTAGTAGATCTTAAGCTGTGTTTGCCCTTCTCTCATAATATGGGGTATAGAGTGCGAAGCAAACTGGTATTGGCTACTGGATACTGGGTGTATTGGAGTGTTTCCGGGTATTTTTGTCCCCAATACCCAACGCTAATTGGTACAGGTAAAATAGAAAAAAATTGACATTGACCTGATTAGGTTTAGGATGTGGTTTCGCGTTATTCAACTAAAGGTTAGTAGAATTTCTGAGTGTCCACTTATCAAGTACTACACCCATACATGTAACAGCTCCGGACCCACCTGGGAGTAGGGTGGTTTTTCCTCAGGTGAGGGGTCGAGGGGGGTTTCGCCCAGAGCGGGTCCCAAATTTTAAAAAGCTCCATAACGCCTAGAAATGCGCTTTAGCACGTTTTTTTCAGTAAGGACGCTAAAAATCGCTGTTTTAAGCTGCCAAATAGCGTTTTAGAGCTAAAAACTGACAAGGCGCACAGCTTCTGATACTGTATGCGTTCTTTTGTATCATTCACTTGCCTGATCATTGTTTTGTTTCGGTATTTACCTAACTGGCTTGTGTTGTGTTTCATAAAACTCTCTACTAAGTTCTGTCTGTTGTCCAAGAACACGACAGAGCTTCTTTGGCGACGCCGGTGCTACTTTCGACTCCACGCAGCAACGCTGACTCAACAGCGGTGTGTTCAACTCAGTACGAGCAACTGAAGTCAGTGAGTGACATTCCAGCTGTGTTAAGTCAGCGCCCAGCGTGCTCACGATGTCAGACAAAGGCGAACTGTTGCAACTGCTACAGCAACAACAAGAGCAGACACTGCTGATACATCAACAGCAGCAACAACAAGTGCAGATGATGCAGCAACAACTACAACTACTCACCACAGCTTTGTTGGACAATGGTGCAGATGTCACACCTACCTACAACTATGCAGAGTACGAAAACGCTCAGTGTGACTATTCCAAACTTCGAAGCGTTTGATTCAACAGCAGAGTTGTGGACGGACTACTGGTCGCGATTCATAACGTTTCTCGGTGCTCATTCAGCTCCCCGGAGAAGAGAGCACAAGTTTTCCTGACCAACCAGAGTTCTGTCATGTACAAGTTGTTGTCCAATCTCGCATCACAGCAGAAACTGCCCAAAGACATCAACTATCTGACCATCGATGACATATCAAAGTTCATGTTGGACAAATTTCATCCCAAGCGATTCACTGTGCGAGAAAGATTCAGATTTTGGAGTGGCATGCAGCGAAAGCCAGGTGAGACTGTTCATGAACTAGCAGCTAGAATTCGGCAAGATGCAGTCACCTGTGACTTCGGCTCAATCAAAGACCCACTGGATGAGGCGATGCGTACTCGTTTCATCTGCTCAGTCAACAACGAAGCAGTGCTCAAGGCATTGTTCAAGATCAAAGATGATGAGCTCTCATTCGCGTGTGCTATTGAGGTTGCCATCGAAACTGAAGATGCAGCTCGTGTGGTGAAGGAAACAGTTTATGGGCCACCGGCAAACTCAGTGCACAAGATGCAAGGCCAGCCCAGAGACAAACAGTCATCATCCAAGTCCATGACAAAGCGGCAGCCTATGCAGTTCAGCACAAAGGCACCTAAACAATCGAACTCCAAATGCAATGGTTGTGGCAAAGCGCACAAAAGGTCTGAATGTCCACACAAAAACAGTACCTGCCACTACTGCAACAAGACCGGCCATATTCAAACTGTCTGTCTACAGAAACTCAATTCTAAGCCGGTGCAGCGCATCATAGAGACGCTGAACACAGTGAAGATGGTCAAGTCCAGTCCAGAGCTTCAAGTACCTGTACAGATCAACAACGCCTCACTCTTGTTAGAAGCAGATACTGGTGCAGGTGACAGCTTCATTTCAAAGGACAACTGGATCAAAATCGGCAAACCTGAACTAGAAGCTATCGATGGCAAGTTCGAGTCAGCATCAAAACACACTCTGCCAGTGTTAGGCACGTTTCGTGCACTCACAAGTCGTCAGACAGCCAGCTCAGCCAAACCAACTGCTGCAAAGGAGCTCAAGTTTATCGTCTCAACAGTGCCAAGACTAAACTTGCTTGGGCGGGTTGGAATCAAGGAACTGGGAATTTCTATCGATGCACTTCTGGGCACTTCTGATGCAGCTGGTTCAAACAAGATGGTGTCTTCAATCCATGAGAACACCGTTGACCAATCACTGCGAGATGCATGTCAGCAGTTGTGCAAAGAGTTTCCAAACCTTTTCAAACCTGAGCTGGGACGTCTCAAAGATTTTGAGTTGGAGGTCAAGTTCAAACCAGATGCACAACCGGTCTACTGCAAGCCTAGGCCAGTGCCTTTTGCAATTCTGGAAGACCTCAACCAAGCTTATGAAGCCAGCATCAATCGAGGAGTCTGGAAGAAAACTCAATTCACAGCGTATGGCACGCCAGTAGTTCCTATCAGAAAGGCGCTACTTCCTGGGCAAACCAAAGCCAAACTTCGAGTTTGTGGCGACTACTCTGTCACGGTCAACCCACAGTTGGATGTTCATTGTCAGCCGATACCTCTTCCTGAGGATCTGATGCGCAAACTAGCAGGAGGGTATGGTTTTTCGAAGGTTGACCTAGCAGACGCCTACAACCAGATTCCGCTGGCCATTGAATCTCAAAAGAAACTTGCACTGAGCACACACCGTGGAGCACTACTACAGCTTCGCCTACCTTTTGGGATCAGCTCAGCTCCAGGGTACTTTCAAGAAATCATGGAGCAGCTCACACACGACCTTCCTGGTGTAGCTGTCTACCTAGATGACATTCTTGTCAGTGGCTCGAGTGCAGCCAAACATCTGAAGAATCTGCGTAGTCTCTTACAGCGTCTAGATGAAAATGGTCTTCGCTGTCGCTTAGAGAAGTGCCAATTTGCACAGTCAACTGTTGAATACCTGGGTCACTTTCTCTCTCGTGATGGTATCGCAAAAGGGCCAAAGGTCAATGCAGTTGTGCAAATGCCACCACCTTCAGATGTATCTTCTCTTCGATCATTTCTTGGTTCAGTCCAGTTCTATGGGAAATTTCTACCAAATCTGTCGTCAATTACAGAACCTCTGCATCGTCTTACGCGAAAAGGTGAGAGTTGGAGATGGGGCGCAGAAGAACAAGGAGCATTTCAGACGCTCAAGGACCTTCTATGCGCTGACACAGTGCTTGCACATTTCGATCCTTCTCTTCCAATTGGAATCTCTTGTGATGCATCAAACGTTGGGATTGGTGTGGTTCTTTTTCACCGCTATGTTGATGGCAGTGAGCGACCGATCTCCAATGCATCAAAGACACTATCTGCAGCACAGTGCAAGTACAGCCAAATCCAGAAAGAGGCTCTCGCGATCATTTTTGGCTTAAAGAAGTTTCACCAGTTTCTGTATGGACGTCGTTTCATTCTGGTGACTGATCACAAGCCACTTCTCTCACTCTTCGATCCCTCAAAGGGGACTCCTTCTATGGCAGCCAACAGACTGGCACGATGGGCTCTTATGCTTGGTCAGTACAACTATGATATCGAGTATCGAAGCACTTCTCAACATGGTAATGCAGATGCTCTCAGCCGTCTTCCATGTGGACCTGACACCAAGTTTGATGGTGCAGAAAGTTACGAAGATGTGGACACAGTCTGCATGATCAAGACAGTGAGTCTTCAGATGAGTCCAACTGATCCTGGTGTTATGGCTAAAGAAAGTGCTAAAGACCCGATTATCTCAACTGTCATGCGTTTCACTCATGAGGGCTGGCCAAATGGAGAAGCCAAGGTGTGCAGTCAGGAAAGTGACACTGTAGACAATGAGAAAACTGACTGCAGTGAGAACCGAAACTTCACAGTGAACTCATTCAAAAGGCTATCGGACTCCCTTTCTACATGTCATGGATGTTTACTGTATGGGTCAAGGGTAGTTGTTCCCAGAAGCTTACAGAAGAGCGTTCTTCAAATCCTACACCTGGGACACTTTGGAATGCAGCGCATGAAGCAGCTAGCGCGCACAGCTGTTTATTGGCCTGGAATCGACGCTGACATTGCGGACTTAAGTCACTCCTGCACATCATGTGCTGAGCACCAACATCAACCAAGTAAAGTGGCAAATCACCCTTGGATGTTGCCAGAAAAGCCATGGAGCCGGCTACACATCGATCACGCCATCAACTTCATGGGCAGCAACTGGTTGGTGTTGGTAGACGCATATTCAAAGTACCCTTGTATTCATTCAACAACTTCTACTTCTGCAAAAGCTACCACAGATCTGCTGGAGCAAGACTTTGCTCATTTTGGTTACCCCCACACGATCGTGACGGACAATGCTGCAACTTTCCTATCTGAGGAGTTTCAAGCATGGTGCAGAGAAAGAGGCATAGTGCATTTGACTGGAGCTCCTTACCATCCAGCGACGAATGGTGCTGCTGAACGTTTGGTTCAATCCTTAAAACAAGCTCTGAAGAAGAACTCATTGGCACCAAAACCAGCAGTTCAGCAGTTCCTGATGCAGTACCGGCGGACACCACTTGCCAGTGGTTTTTCGCCGAGTGAGCTACTAAATGGACGCCGAATTCGATGCAAGATAGACGCTCTACTGCCCTCTCCAGCTCATATCCTTCAGGGCATGCAGGCCAAGGAAGCCACCAAGTCACAAGTTAAAGAACACATGCATCCTGTGGCCAAACTGAACTACACTTATTCGATTGGTGCTCCATGCTATGCTTTGTACTGTGGACCAAGGAGAGACAAGGACCCTCGCTGGATCCCAGCTACTGTAACCAAGGTTTTCGGTACCAGATCCTTCAATGTTCGCATTTGGCCTAAAGGTCCAACTTGGCGCCGACACATTGAACAGCTTCGTCCACGTTATGGCGCTGAGCAAGACGTTGATCCTGGAGATGACTATACGCTAAGCCCAACGGCAACGGCTGATCAACAGGCAGAAACTAGAAATGAAGCAAAGCCGTTTCGTAGTGAGCCCAAGCCTAAACGGTCAAATCGCCACGTTCTGAAAGAATCTCAATTCGGATCTGGTTCTCCTCGTCGTTCACCACGCTTGGCCAAACCCAAGAAGTTCTCGTGTTGTCACTCTGTTTGTCAATACGGGAAAGCTCAAACTGATTGGGGAGGTGACAAGGCGCACAGCTTCTGATACTGTATGCGTTCTTTTGTATCATTCACTTGCCTGATCATTGTTTTGTTTCGGTATTTACCTAACTGGCTTGTGTTGTGTTTCATAAAACTCTCTACTAAGTTCTGTCTGTTGTCCAAGAACACGACAAAAACAATCAACAGAAAGACAGAAAGTGCATGACTAGTGGTTGAAATGGCAGACTTGGCCAAAATGTTGAGAGTCTTAAACTTAATTCTGAGGAGTTGTGCTTGTTGCGTTAAAATTTCAAGCCGAAATGAACGCAAAAGTTATAGCGAGACCAAACCCTGGATAGATAAATGGGAAGCCCTGTATTGTTGGTGTTTTGTTGACGTTGTGTTCTCCATGTGTATCATACATGTAACAGGTCATCCGCCGAAGGGGGAGGGGGGTGGGGGTCTGGCGCGGCCGGGGGGGGTCTGAGCCAAAATTTGGGGGGTGGGGCACTAAAAAACGCTCGAAAATCGAAAAAATCGCAATTTTTGGGCCAAAAATCGCTAATTTAGGCTGAATTACAGCTAAAAAGTGCTGTTTTGCAGGCGATTTTGGCAATTTTTGTGTCTGAAATTGTAAAAATTGCAAAAATTTGCTCAAAAATTTACTTGCCAGAAAAGTCGGAGGGGTTCGGCGGTTACATTGTGCCCTGAGCTCCAGTTCTTACTACAAGTATGATATAAATGGCTAATTTGGAAAGGTAGCCTTGTCTGTAGTAGATATGGTCGTTTTGCAGGCTCAAACGTACTGTCAGTGCGTCAATTCGCGTCTGCACTGGGCTGTGAGGTGTTGGTGCGAGCTGCCGACCGGTTCATACAGAAGCATTTCGTGGCTGTGGCTAAAACCGACGACTTTCTGTCTCTCCCGGCTGAGGATATGTGTAATTTGTTGTCGAGGGACCAGCTGTTTGTCAGTAGCGAGGAACAGGTTAGACTCTGAAGTAGTTTTTAAGATGGGAGAAAGAGTGCAACAGAAAGTGGACTTTTATACACCGCTATAGTTTCCAAGTGGATAGGTTAGTGTGTCGTAACTAAAGGTAGTTAATGGCTAAGTCTTTGCACAAATTTACGGCCTTGGTAAAGAAGCAAAATTTGCCGCAGCATTTGTTATTCAGTTAGGCTACGTAATATGTCAAATGTGGCGACTCGTGACCTGTCGCTCCGACGGCTTTGTGGCAATAAACTTTCTCTTGTCTTTAATTAATAGGCTCTTTGCTGTTATTATCCTAAAATGCCTTTCGGTAATAATGAATGGACATGTACGCTAAACATCGATATAATCGATAACTATTTACAGAGTGTCTTAAAAACAGACAGCTTTCTTTTTGCTGCTATTTCCGCAAATATTAGCCAGATTGGCTGAAATTTGAAAGACAGATGCTAAAGTAAAGGAAATTTTGTGTGTTAAAGTTTGGTGGCCCAGGCTTGACGCAATCCTGAGAAATTGAAGAATACGTGAAATTTGTTAATTTCAATGCCTATAGGAATAGCGTTAAAAGCGGAAACTTTTCCTTTTGTTGTCATTGCTGCAAAATGTTCGCCAAATCACCTGGGGCAGACCCACCAGATCCCCTGTTACATTTACATGTATGATCAGGATAATTCTTGTTTTCTGAAGCCTGTCTCAACCTCACTGTATGAAATTTTAACACATAAAATACCCGAGTTCTGCAGAGTTTCCCCAAATTTCAGCTTATTTGGCGAACATTTGCAGAAATGATAACAAAAAGAAACGTTTCAGTTAGTAACGAAGTTTCAGTTAATATTCCTATAGGCATTGAAATTAATAAATTTCACGTATTCTTGAATTTATCTAGATTCACTTAAGCTTCGTGCGTCAAACTGTAACACACAAAATTTCCCTTAATTTGACACCTATGTTTCAAATTTCAGCAAATTTTTGTCTGAGTTTGCGGAAATGGCAGTAAAACGAAAGGTGTCCTTTGTTGAGGCCCCCTGTATCTGTATTTGTATGGAAGAGCCAGTTTTAGGTGTTTGAGGCGGCATTGCGCTGGGTGCGGCACAATGCCGAGAGTCGCAAGTATGATCTCTGCTCTGTGCTTGCTTGTGTTCGATTGCCGCTGCTGAAGCCACAGTTCCTGACCGACCGCGTGGCCTCTGACGAGTTGGTGCGCGCCTGTCTCAAGTGCAGAGATTTGGTTGACGAGGCCAAGGACTACCATCTTATGCCCGAACGACGGCCCCTTCTGCAAACTTTCAGGTACTAACTACCTACCTGTCTGTTTTCTGCTCACGTTTATTCCCCCGGGCGGAGACAATTCTTCTTAGCCCACCCCCAATCTCCCTTTTTCTCTGGTTCCATTTTGTTAAGCACGAAAATTGCCTGTTTGGAACTGGGATTTTTAACTGTCTCTGAGACCAGATCAGTGCTTTTTAGCGGACCGCTTTTTAGCTATTTTTGTACTGTACCCGATGGAAATTTGGCTCAATCCTCTCGGCCCGACCCAAACCCCCGTCACCCTCCCATTCAGCTGATGACCTGTTACATTATTGTTACATTGTTTACATTGTTATGTATTGTAACAGACAAACAGGTATTATAGTAATACAAACAAGACCGGTGCGCCAGAAACTTTAAGGATATTACAAACTATAGTATACTGTTACACGTTACGTTATGCAGTCATACAAATTCAGCATAGTAGAATATGTTGAGTAACATTGTTTACAGTCAGCACGGATTTCTGGTCATCTACAGTACTGTTTTTTTACCGGTTTTACATGCATTTTTTGCAATTTTGTCTGTGACTGTAAAATAATTGCCATAAATTGGCTAAAAATATTGTTTCATCGAAAATCAGGACGTGGAAAAATTTTCCCCCCATTCCCGACAGGCACGCCTGTACAACAATACATTAGCTACCAGAAATCCTTCCTGCACAAATTATACAAAGAAGGTAAGATTGACCAACACCGCGGAATGAAAATCAAAGCTAAATATAGGTAGTAGCAAAGCTTGTGCTGACTGTTAGAACAGTTATTACAGGGCCATCAAGCAGTCAGTTCAGACAAAGTTAACCTCAATCATGACATTGTGAGAGAGCAGTCGAAACTCCTTGTCGTTCGGACCGAAGCTCAGTTTGATTCTGTCACCGCCGAATGTAATCAGTGCCAGAGTGTCTGCGAAAGCTCGCATTTTCTTCTCCGTCGTCCTCATCTTCTCAAGCTGCACTCGTAAAGGACGCTTCGGCGTGTTCTCCAATAGAGCCAGCAGCATGTGTAGAACCTGAAATGAACAGGCATGTCTACTTGGAATAGAGTGCTGTGACGAAAACTCATAGAAAGGTAGTACATTCGTTTAGTACGGTCAGACTCACAAGCAATCAATTTTTGCTTACCATGTGTGCAGAAGACTGGCTTAGGTCGCACGATTCCAATTTGAAGTTGCGCAGATTAGGAAATACGGCCGTGACCGGCTTCAAAGTAGAGGCGTTGACAGGCTCGAGCGGAACGTGGCTAAGTTGTAAGCAAGACACTCTAAGCAAGACCTCCGGTTGCACCTTTTGACAGAACTGATTGATGCTGACTGGACAAGCGTGAATTACTAATTTGCGCAGGGCTCTAGGCTCTAGCCCATTGCACAAGGCAGCCAATGGGCCAGCCTGTCTGGCTATGTTGCACAGCTCCAGCTCTTGGATTCTCTTGCCGCGAACAGCACGACTGAGCTGATCGGTTTGCTTCACTCGAAAGCAGACCAGGTGGTTGAGGTGCTGCGCTTGTGTCAGAAAACCAAAACAAGCCTGCTCTAGCTTGGTGTCATGCACGTTGAACCCAAACTCAGCCCTGCGCAGTGTGCTTGCACTATGCACCAGCAGCCAACTGACCAGCTCGCGACCACTGTTGCCCATCTCTACCACACTGAGACTTTGAAGACGGATCTTGGAGGCATGGTTGAACATTTGGGTCAGTAGTGCCCAGTAGAACTCGCTACTGTTCTCCGTATCGGTCAGAACAAGCAGCATGTAGGTCACCTGGTTGATCCTGCTCAACAGAGCACCCAGCATGGTCGGCCAGAGAGCTAGGTCGGCCTGGCTGGTGTTGAGACCGAATTGCATAGAGTTGAGCTGGTTGCTCATCACCAGTTGCAGACTCGGCTCCCATAGTTGCTCGTTTCGGCAGCACCTGTTGAACTGACGCGAAACTGCTTCCAGACGCACTCTCGTTCTCCAGTCTGGTAGGTAGGAGAGAATTCTGACCAGCACGTTGTCAGGAAGCTTGGTGAACGGGTCCATTGTAGCAGTCTACGATTTCTAGACTTGTATGGTACCGGCTCTTTTGTCTCTCACCTCTGGGCCGTACCAGACAGGTCTAGCAATCGAAGACTTTGACAAGATGATGCATATCAAACAAGAAAGTGTCAATGTCTGCTCAAACAACCACTCAGCGGCGTCAGTCAGTCAGTCATGTGTCTGTTTGCAGAACCAAGCCGCGATTCTGTACCGACATTCCCGGTATTGTCTACGCTGTGGGCGGCCTCACCAACGCCGGTGACTCACTCTCCACAGTGGAGATGTACGACCCGCTGGTGGCGAAGTGGCAGGTGATCGAGCCAATGACCACGCTGCGCTCCCGAGTGGGCGTGGCCGTGATGCACGGACTACTGTACGCCATAGGGGGCTTCAACGGACACGAGCGATTGAGAACCGTTGAAGTGTTTAAGCCGGAGAGTCGTCAGTGGAAAGAGGTGCCTGATTAATTAGCTAATTAGATAGAGCTGAGGGGAGTGTGTTATAGGTGACTCCGCTGAACAACAAACGCAGCGCATTAGGGGCGGCGGTAGTGGCTGATAGATTGTACGTGTGCGGTGGCTATGACGGTATCACTTCGCTGGCCACGGTCGAGTGCTACGATGCCGAACAGAACCGATGGCACATTATTAATTCGATGAACAAACAACGATCTGCGGCTGGAATCGCTGTTCTGGATGGAAGAATCTATGGTGCGTTTGCTTAGTTTGAAATCGCAGTTCATTGGAAAAGTTCTCGTACTTGTTATGTGTAGAATAGAAATCGACACAGTTTGCTATTTACAGTGTTGCCCAAAACAAGAGCGCCAGGCCATTTTTCGAGTTTTGCGAATAATTTCAAATGGCTGCCATTCCGTCAATTTTCAACGAATGAAAAGATTTTGGCACGATTATTATTTATTTGTAAAGAGTTTGTTTTAGCCAAGTCCTAGCCTGCTAGCCTTCTGTAGCCTGGAGTTATGCCGTTCCGAAATGAACTGACCCGAATTTACAGAGGTGAGGTACATTTTGAACATAAATATCTTGAACCCTTCATCGGATCTTTCCGAAATTTTGCAGGTTAACCAATCTTTATATGGACTTAAGAACCTGAAGGGCTCAGCTTTCTAACACAACCGATTAAAATCTGGTGTATGTTTACTTTCAGTCTAGGTGAAAAACTGGCATTGTCAAAAATGAGGGTGGTGCCCTATAAACAAAAAGCACGGTTGTAGGCCTGCCTTGGTGTTGCCTTAGTTGAGGCGATTGTAAACCACGACCTGCTAGTTCGTATAACCAGACATGGGCTAGCATTTCGGCTGATGGGGGTAGAATTTTCAATTCCTGATGGGGG
Source organism: Sabatieria punctata (assembly GCA_030248155.1). Taxonomy (NCBI): domain Eukaryota; kingdom Metazoa; phylum Nematoda; class Chromadorea; order Araeolaimida; family Comesomatidae; genus Sabatieria; species Sabatieria punctata. The sequence continues at coordinate 36,534 of JASANB010005298.1, read as the reverse complement.
GCTGAGGGGGGGTAGGAGCGCCTGATGGGGGGCTGAGGGGGTGGTAAGCCAAAAAGTCCGCGAAAACCAGGGTTTTTTGGCTTATTTTTCATTAAAATAAGCTAAAATTAGCTATTCTGAGCTCATTTACGCCTATTCCAGGCATATTTTTATCATAATTTTCTATACAAAATTCTTCCCTAAAATTCCTGATGGGGGTAGCGGCCGGCTGATGGGGGGGTAGATCAGAGCCTGATGGGGGTCTACCCCCCTCAGCCCCCCTTTTGCCATTGTCTGCGTATAACCCTGCTTTCTGTGCACGGGATAACACCCTCCGATCCGATCCGATGTGCGGGGGCCTTACGGCCTGCGATCAGACTCGAGGTCCATTCCGCTACCCCCGTGATTCGTCATCTCGGACGTTGCCCTCCTTTCACTGCCAGCCACTCCTAGCCATGCTGCTGGGTGCCGGTCACCAGGGGGGCGGCCGGCGTGTCGATGCCATGATGCTGACAGCTCCCGACGGCCGAGGGCTCCCCGGTATAATTGGTTTCTCAGACAGCTTCTGACATCGTAGATGTTCTTCCCAACGCGGCATGCTTTGTGGAGCGGCTTCGGTGCAACGGCAGATCCAGTTGGTTCCCATTTTACCTACTCGCTGTAACTAGCTTTCGGTGGCCTGGGTGGAGCGTTGTGCCGACGACCAACTCTTTGCAGCAAGAAACTTGCCGCGCCGAGACGATGAACCACTACAACCGCTAGGGATGCAGGGGCCGCCGTGACTCAGAGACAGTGAGCTACCCACTGAGCCAACGACGCGGCGATAACACCCTCATTTTTGAGAATGCTCATTTTTCAACTTGACTGAAACTAAAAGTCAGCCAGATTTTAACCGGTTGTGCTACAAAGCCGAGCTCTTCAGGTTCTTAAGCCCACATTAAGGTTGATTAACCTACAAAATTTGGGAAAGATGCCATCAAGGGTTCATGAGATATTTACGTTCGAAAATTGTCATCTGAAAATTCGGGTCCGATGATTTCGGAACGGGATAACTTGAGGCTATAGAAGGCTAGCAGGCTAGGACTTGGCCAAAACAAACTTTTAACATATAATAATCGTGCCAAAATGATTTCATTCGGTTGAAAATTAACAGAACGGCGGCCATTTGAAATTATTCAGAAAACTCGAAAAATAGGCCAGCCGATCTTTTTATGGCCAGCGCACTGTAATACAGTCAGGCATTTAACGCCGTTTGTGGTACCGACACCATATATGGTACCGGTGCCCCCACCTTCGGGGCCTTCGGTGGTACCATATATGGTATCTTATCTGATGTTTTTGTCGCCTAATGCTGGTACAGTGCCATCGCCTAATAGTAATGTACCGATATGAAGTACGTAAGTATTGAAATACTATTACCATGCGCACTTTACTAACTCCTCAGACAAACGCTGTTTTGTAAAACTTCAGTTCAGCAGATTATTATTGCAAGGCACAAACATTTTTTCGCAACTAATAATAATAATAATGGCTGTTTCATGGCCAATTTGTCATAAAGTTTTTGATAACGGCAGGCAGAAGCTAAATGTCAAGTTTTTTTTGATCGAAGCTCCCTACTGATGCGGCTAGTTCAGTTTGCGTGTAAAATATCGCACATACAGTGGGGTGCAAAAGTTTAAACGCACCTTGTCCTCTTCAAGAAAAACTGACTTTTCGCTGATTTGTTGGAGGTAATCGGTAAATGTTATACACCGTTACATAGCTTGAGATCTTACCAAAAAGGTGGTGCAGACTGCGCTGCAATGGGTTGCGTTATGGTGAACTTATATCCGGTCTAAGTCAATCTGTTAGAAAAAGGGTTAGCAAAAGTTTAAACGCACTTTCAAAATTCTACAAATTCTGACTAAACTTCTTTCAAACAACGATTGTAAGAATACCTAAATACTAATTAATGAACAACAGGACAACTTTGATGCTTTGGAATAATTCAGTCCCACTGTAACGCAATTAATCGTAACACATCTCATCATGGTGAAATTGGTCTGGTCTGTGTACAAGGTCTACAATTTGAATGGTTTTGAACTCTCTCAAACTTCTTATGGATGTGTAAGAGACTGAGAGTGCTAATCAGGCTAAACAAACTGTGTTTATGATAACAGAACCACGAAAACAGAACATTTTTTAATCAGATTAAGGTTGACAGATCATTACTGTTCCACATCTGTCACACTAAGGTTTAGTATTCTGATCTCTCAGTGTTTTTAATCGACTGCAACCAACAAACATGGGTTAACTCATATAGTTTTTACATGTACTATTGTTTCTCTTATGCAAAAATACCAGAACATGCCATTTAGGCATCTTACTCAGTTAACAGCACTATAACCAGCATACTGAATATCCAGTAATGATCCACAATAATCAACTGACGGCAACTGTGAGGGTAGTTTGACCAGGAGACATCATCCCTGCTTCCAAAAACTTGCGTTTTTAACTGAAGTGCATTGAGTGATCCCATGGATATGGAATTTCATCATCTGTTCATTTTAAGATGACCTATGGCTGCTTCAGTGAATGCTTCTGCCATTGGTGTACACTGAATCTTGGCTTACTCATGTTTGACTATGATACTAAAGGTCCCAATTTTACTGTGTTCAGCTTCTCTGGCCTCTTAGGGCTTCTGCTGTCTTTGCTCATGCTATTTTTCTTAAAACCAGGCAGCTGAGTCAGATATGCACCTCATAAACCATAACAATGTGGCCATTACCTAGCAGATTCACTAAATTATCTGGTTTGAGCCCATATTTACCAACGTTTATGACTTTTAACTTCTAAAAAGCCTGAAATTCATGAATGCCAGACTTTCTAACATACACCAGATGAGATGTTAGTAAGTTTGATTTGTCAAGGTGCTACTGGCACTCTGGTGCTAGAGATCGAGTTGATACAAGGCACCATAGCAGGCTCAATCTTCTGCATGCCAATTGGACAAAGAGCACAACAGGGGCTAACTGATTCATGGGAAAGCATGAAACTTGTCTTGTTATTTATTATTTACTATTTAGGCGTTCATACAACTTATATTTGAAAGATCTGAGTCGGATTTTATGCGGTTTTTAAAGTGCGTTTAAACTTTTGCTAACCCTTTTTCTGACAGTCCGACTTGGACTGGCTATAACTTTACTATAAAGCAACGCATTGCAGTGCAGTCTGCGCCAACCTCTTCGCAACATCTCAAGCTATGCAACGGTGTATAACACTTGCCAATTACCTTCAACAAATAAGTGAAAAGTCACTTTTTCTTGTACCTGACTGGGTGCGTTTAAACTTTTGCACCCCACTGTACATAATGGCGCTTGTTTTTTGTAAATAAACTGGCGCCAATGTGTATTTTTATGCTTTGTATAAGCATAGTACATAATGCTACATCAATAAGAGACCATCAAGCAACAACAGAACATATCCGATATTGCTTCCAGTAAATCAACGACATGATAGCGAAGTATTCACTGAAGGGGACTGAAAATTCTCAACAACTTTTTCCCTCATTTTTTTGAATAACTGTGATATGAACTCAGTTCACAGTTGAACGCTGTAAACAAGCAGAAAATTGTAGAAACGAACCACCTACATTGCAAATAGGGACAGAAAAGCTAGATTGGATTATGAGTTAAGCAATGACTGACAGCGCTATCAAGTCTGTGCTCGGTCAGGGGTTTGGCGTTTTAGCCCGCTATAAAACTCCAATCCCTCTACTACCTGTACGATTCAAATCACACAACAGATTCCGATTCTCTGCTGACCAACAGTGTTACCGGGTTTGGTCTATATATCCTCAGCACCCTCTGTGTCCTGAGATGGTTGTAGTAAATGGCAGTGAGAAGAGCAAAAACAGCCAAAGAGCTGATTCCAAAGAGCAGTAGCCTCGCCTGAGCGCTCTCAGCTCTGTAGGAGAAGGTAAAATCCTCGAACTCGCAGTGCTTTCCAAAGAATCGAGCGGGACATATGCAGTAGGGTACCAGCTGTCCGTGGATTCCGTCTTGCAAGTAGCACTTGCCTCCGTTCCTGCAGAGCAGGGAGGTCTTGCACGGAATTCGCTCCCAGTTCAGTTCATGTCGCTGCTTTCTGGCCAGGCAAAAGCGCACCAAGGTGGCCAGCCAGATAAGCAACAGTCTCGGCAACATTTGGAGATTTAGCCAAGACAAGAATAGTGGCAAAAATAGAATGTCAGTGCGGTGCAGTCTTCCGGCTGACAAAGCAGATGAATAATGAATGGCAGCAGTTCTAGACGCTCTGTAGGCCGGTCTGCTGATGCAGGCAGCTGGAGCAGGCCTTGGGGCGAGCGGCGCTGGCTTTATGGCGCATCATGATTTACAAATGCGACCGAACGATTTGGCCGGCTTTTTGCCGGCGACCAACCTACGAGTTGGCCGGTGCCACGTGGGGTGAGTGTACCGGAATGCGCAGAATGAAAAGCTGCTGCACACTGGCCGCCTACAGATTAATCTCCACTCGGCCAGTAGAGTTTGCATTTGAATAGATTGGGATGATTGATTGGAGGCTTGGCATTGGAATAGAATTCATGCTCTGATTGGAAATTCTTATGATTTGGAACATTTAAACAATTATTAACCTTGTCAAATACTTCGGCCTCAACCCTCGCAGTCGGTACCATGCCATCGGTGCTCCATACTCCCTCGCCTGAAACATACATGTGCATGGTGGGCAGCTCCGGGAGGTGACAGCCGGATCTCAATGCATAGTTGTCCATTCTCTAGGTGCAAATCATTGCAATTCAAATTTTGACGGGAAGTGGTAATTTTTGGCGGGAAATTTGAATTTTCGGCGAAACTGTTTTCTAAATCATAATTTTCCGCTACATTAAAAATTAATGTTTCATTAAGAACCTCCTAAAATCTGGTTTTCCAAAACCTAAAATGGAAAATTTGGGTTCAGTGCGTGCTTCTAGAAGCATTTAGTAGAGTGTCCCCTGACCCCCCTGGGTGCCCGTGCACATGTATGGCCCCGAAATGTTGGTGACCTTTTGGAAATCGGCAATTTTAAACAAGTTTGGACACAGGCATACCCTCTCCCTAACAACTCATAATTCCCCACCCCCACCTTTTTGCGGCGCATGTATGACACATACAACATTCATGGAACGCATTAACTAAACAATGAATCTGTTATTCATCTGACAAACTGTACTGTTTTACACAAATTCCACTGTAAAGGCGATTCATACTCGTGTAGAAAAAGACCGCCAGCCGACTTTTCTACAGGGCGACTCATTTGTAATATGCGCACCAACGCGCCACGCGTCATCTTGCAGGTGTTGTTGCAGGCGGAAGATGTGACGAGGCGTGTTGGTGCGTACATTACAAATGAGTCGGCCTACAGAAAAGTCGCCCGTCGATCTTTTTCTACACGAGTGTGAATCCACCTTAACAATCACTCCACTAACTTACGGAAAACCAATAATAATTAAGCATCACCATATGTTAAGTTAAGAATACCTATACACATGTGCTGGATGGCAGGTAAAGCGCCGATATTCATGTAAACTCGCAATCTGTCAGTGTTTTATTGAGAGCTCACAAGTACGTCAGGCGTTTCGGGCCATTGCCTACCCTCTGGCTAGGGTCAATCCGCCCACATCGGAACCTCTGGGACCATTTTTCAATCCACTCTTTGTTTTTGTTTCAATCAGTTTTTGGGCCTTTTTTTACAATTTTAGACACAAAATTAGTTAAATTATTATTATGCCATTTCCCAGCTACTCGACCCACTCCTCCCTTCGTCGGATGACCTGTTATGATACAGTTGTTGCCTTGAATAAATTTTTTTTACATTTTTATTTCGGACTTTTAAATGTTTTTTTTTTCACAAAAGTTTAGGCGATGCAAGGTTGCGTCAGGTCAGAAGCAAAGCAAGTAGTACAAGTGTAACGCAAATGCAGCACCTGCTAATGACTTTCAATATACTGCTGTATAACTTACTGCTTTATTACTTTAGGAGCGGATACTACTCAGCTTAAAAACGGATTTTCAGATGACAAAATGCGCTTGAGATAAGAGAGACAAAGGTTTATCAGACAACCTGCAATGCATAAGAACAAAATACAAAAAACGAACAGAACGAAGAATTATGCAACCAGATCAGAGGGAGGGCTGGGCTGGTTTCCGTGGGAGCCTATTCCAAATGTTAACAACAAGATTAGCAAAAACGTCTTTGCAAACGTCTAAGTTGGTACGTTTTAAAAACAACTTTAAATTGTGGCCACTTATAGTCTCAAACAAACTCAAATAGATAAACCATTCCATAGCAGCAGCTGTGCTGCTTATCGCAAGCCCTTGTTGTTCTGAACAAAATGAATGTTTTTTTAAATTATTTAATTAAGTGAAGAGAAGAGAATATATAGCAGCCTAAGCTTAAACAAGTAGATACAATGTACTGTTCTCTTCGCTGGTGCTAGATTGTGAAGCTTGGCATATGTATTTGAGGAGTTGGGTGCAGTGAAGAGACCACGGTTTTTTTCAGTGATGGGAGGGCACGACGGTATGTCGATTTTCAATTCGGTCGAGTGTTTTGACCCGGAACAAGGAAAATGGCTGATGGTCACTCCGATGCTAAACCGTCGCTGTAGATTGGGTGCCGCTGCTCTCAATGGAAAGCTTTACGCTTGCGGCGGGTACTTGTTGCTCTTGCTTATATAATTCTCATACTTACCTTATTACATTATCCTATCATAACGCCTACCCGTTTTTTAAATCAGAGGGGGACAGCCAGGCCTCCTTGCGTAGTTGCCTGGTGAAATGCTCAAATTTTCAGCGTGACGTTCAAATTTTGGGCGGAAATTTGATTTTTTTTTTGAAAAATATTTGGCGGAAAATTCAAAAATTTCTCTCAAAATTCAAAATTTACTAGTTAAAGTTGAGTTTTTGACAAAAATTGCCCAAAAAAACCGGATTTCCAACACAACCTTTGTCAAAAAATCGAGATTTTCGATGAAATTTTGCCAAAATTTTGGGTTTGGTGCATGGTTGTCTGGAGGAAGGGTGCGTTGTTGCTAAAATTGCTTTCTGTGGCTTAAAAACGCATCTGGAGGCTTTCTAGCAGCCTCTAGCAACGTTTGGTAGATTTTTATTTTTGTTCCCCCTGGGCACCCCATGCACATGAATGTTGGTGGAAAATCTGCTTTTTTTGGAAATTTTGGCAAAAAAAGGTTTCGGCTAAAATTCAACTTTTTGAGTAAAAGTTGAATTTTCAGTAAGAATGTTCCCAAAATCTAGTTTTGCAACAAAAGAGCTGTCCAAAAATCGACGATTTCAATTACCTTGTTAATTAATAAATCCTGAAAATCGGAGCCAAAACCTATCGATAATAAAGAAACGACTGGCAACAAAAAGACAATCTTCTCATCTGTCTTAGCTACGACGGCGGTCAGTTTCTTCGCACCGCCGAGTGCTACGATCCTGTGGCCGACAAGTGGACGGCAGTTCCGCAGATGAACGTGAAACGGTCGCGAGTGTCGCTGGTGGCCAACTGCGGCAAGTTGTTCGCGATCGGCGGCTATGACGGAATCTCCAACCTCAGCTCAATGGAGGTGTTCACACTGGAGGACAACTGCTGGAAGTTCGGCGCCAGCATGGCCGCCCATGAGGGCGGAGTCGGTATTGGCGTGGTGCCAATCATTCCCAAGACTGACATTAGCTGATTGATCTACTACAGTATGTTCTATGTGCTTTCGTTAATTTATTGCTCTTAGTGTCTGTTATTAATGACGGTTTCGGTAGAGGTAAGAAACTAGAAGTTCGGTAACTAAAGTGCCAAATCGGATTGGCTGGCAGACAGACACGTTCGGGAAAGGGTTACCTCAGCAATTTTTGAACGAATATATAAGTAAGCGTATCCCTTTGCAATATACCGTAATATAATATGGCCTACAGTGGTTGGCCAACCTATCGGAAAGCAAAAATGAAGGTAAACGTATCGGAAAGCTGTTTTAGACGCTCTCGGAAGCGCGTTTTGAAAAAAAGAACTCAAAATTTGTTGTTTTCGATGTTCGGGGAACGCTTTCAGTTCAAAAATAACTTTCACATGCCAGTTTACAGAGAGTATGCGGTATGTACTCTTCCAGTATCCTTTTATGTGTTAATTTAAGAGTCAGTGCCGGGTGCCATCGAGACTGAGTATTCAGACTCGAAATTGAAAGTTTGGCCTAGAGGGATGTAAGTCAGCACACTAATACTACTTGTTGAGTTATTGAACTGCTGCAAAGGAATTCGACGCTCTATGCTCGGCAAAAATCGGCTCGCTTAACTATGGGACGAAAATTTCGAACTCGAATTTCTTTCTTACTGACAAACGCTTGGGCTTAAAAACTTGGAGTTTCAAGTAAATTTTTGGGTGGGTTGTGAATCTTTGCGGTCCAACATTATTTTGAGGCAATTTTTTTTTCAACCCAACTTTGGAGCCCACTGGCTTGGCTCAAACCCCCATCACATTATTTTTTATTTTAGAAACTTGTCTTGTAGCGCTATTATTCAGGAGCTTCATTTTGGTATAAAATAATCAAGGTTTGAGGCGTAGGTTTTTGAGAAATTTGACCTGCTTTTTTCATGTTTTGTGCAAGTTTTGTACAGTAAAAGTCAATTTTCTCAAAAACCTAAACCTTGATTTTTTTATACCAAACTGTAGCTCTTGAACGCTACGAAATTGTAAAATAAAAGATTGTGTACAGGGTGGTGGTTCCATTAGAGCTAGGGGGCTCCAAAAGGAAGTCGAAAAATTTTTGCCTTAAACATATTTTTGGGCCACAAATTCAAAATCTACTCAAAGAGTTACCTTAAAGCCTTAATTTTGACTCCCAACTATTCTAAGTACTCTAAGGCACTGAGGAAATCTTTGTCCATACTGAAAGTAGGCAAGTCCAACGCTTGTCAGTAAGAAAAAAATTCGAGTTGTAAATTTTCATTCCATTGCAAAGCAAATGGATTTTCGCCGTCTTATACTGTAACTCTAGTGTGGAGCGTCGAATTCGGAATTCCTTTGCAGCAGTTTAATAACTCAAAAAGTAGTATTAGTATGCAGAGCTACAGCCCTGTAGGCCAAACTTTCTCTTGAGAAAACATGGATTACCCCAAACATACTGTATGTTTTATTGATTGAGTGAAAAACATGTCTTCAGGATGCACCTCATTTTTTCAAAACGGGGTCGTTCTACATAGATGGAATTTACACATAAAACAACTTCTCAAAATTTAATATCATTTGGCGAAGATCTATGAAAATTACATTAAAAGAAAAGTTTCCGTTTTATCGCTTTTTCTATACGTCTTGAAATTGCCCAATTTCACATGTTGTTGAATTTTTCAGGATTCGGTCAGCGCCTGATGCACCAAATTTTTTAACAAAAAATTCCCACTATTTTGGCAGTTACGTTCCAAATTTCAGCTTAATTGGTCAAAATTTGCGGAAATGGCAGCAAAAAAAGAAATGTTGAACTTCTTTGGGACACCCTGTATCATACATGTAACAGCTCCGGGCCGACCTGGGGGAGGGGGGTAGGGGGGTTTCCTCAGATGGGGGGTCGAGGGGGGGTCGTCCAGAGGTGGGGTCCAAAATTTCAAAAAGCTCCAGAACGCCTGGAAATGCGTTTTTAGCACGTTTTTTTCAGTAAGGATGCTAAAAATCGCAATTTTAAGCTGCCAAATAGCTTTTTAGAGCTAAAAACAAGCAAAAAATGACAAAAATGGCTTCCAAAAACACCGATTTCTCTTAAATGTCAGCAGGGGAAGCGCCAAATTCGGTTTCCAAAGGCTTTTCAAGTGAATTTTAGGCTAAAAATTAGTGATTTCTGACCCAGTTTGTTAATACTGGAGCCACCACTAGTACTTGTATTTTTTGGTCGGGGGGGGGTCCCTTAACCTGTCTCGGGGGGGGGGGGGGTTTGGCCTTCCCAGCAGGGGGTAACCAACAAACCCCCAAGCAGGGGGGGTAAGGGGGGGTTTGGCCTTTCCAGCTGGGGGGAGTAACCCCCCAAACCCCCCTAGTACATGTATGCATTATGCCCTTGTGGAAAATAGTCTTTGTTTGTGGCTTTATTATGTCGTGTTGCGTTTCCCTTTATACAATATGTTCTGATGTACATTATGTAGAGTGGTGGATGTTTAAATTAAATTTGTGTAATAATTATAATCTAGTTTGTTTGACCGAACGCAGAGCTTGCTAAGCTATTCGTGCTGTGATGCTGCTATATATTAATGTGCCGACATATGGCTTTAATATGATTCCGTTAAATTTTGTGCCACTGCTTTTGATGCCATCTCACTCAGCTTTTCACTTCCCACCATAGCATCGCTCTAGCCCTATATGTAGTCATGATGCAGGAAAAACTTGTCCAACCGGCGTTCAGCTGTCGTTTCGGTTCACGGCTATTTGTTTTCCGAAAAAACTCATTTTTTTCGTTTTTTTCCGGTTTCTTCCCAAAGGTTATTTTCTGATATGACAGAACAAAATTTAACAAATGCCTTATTGCAGAATTCAATGAAACAGAGTGAGTCTTATTACCAAATGCGCTAAGTTCATCTTTTAGAGTAGTGATTTGATTTTAAAACACCGAAAATACAATAATAAAAGTTACCTGAAAATGGTACCGGTATTTTTTGCAAAAACAGCTAACTTATGCCATGGAAATGCTTGTAAGGCTTCTATTAACGTAAATTCAAAGCATTTGAAGCGAATTTAACCAGTTATTGTGCTTATTTACTTTAAAAAGTTGCTTGAGTTTTTTTCGCATTTTAGTTTTTTCCGAGCCCCTCCGAAAAAAACCTACCCAACAGCCCTGTTTCGGTTTCGGGCTAAACGAGAACAGCTTTCCAACTAACCGGCTAAGGGTCATACATGTAACAGCTCCGGGCCGACCTGGTGGGAGGGGGGTAGGGGGGGGGGTTTCCTCAGGTGGGGGGTCGCCAGTGGAAACGCCAAATTCCGTTTCCAAAGGCTTTTCAAGTGAATTTTAGGCTAAAAATTAGTGATTTCTGACCCAGTTTGTTAATACTGGGGCCACTACCACCACTTGTATTTTTTGGTCGGGGGAGGGGTCCCTTAACCTGTCTCGGGGGGGGGGTGAGGGTGGGTTGGCCTTTCCAACAGGGGGTAACCCCCCAAAACCCCCCTAGTACATGTATGCTCGGGGTGGCTATTCGGGTGGTGCTAAGGGTAAAACTCTTGCATAGGGAGAAGCAATGTACCTTTAGGGCTATCGGCCGTTTTAGGGTATTTTCGTTGTCAGCGCAAATTATTTAAAATGGTTGTCCATACCTACTATTAGCCAATTATGGACAAAATCCCTGGACTGACAGTTTGATTGTTCTTCCTAGGCCGGCTGAGTATTGCATGCAGCGGTGAGTAGTTAATTAGCGGATGCAAGTTTTTGCGCTAAGAAAGTGATTGTTTTTGTGTCGAACAGCGCAAGGTGACACCCCGTGGGATGTTTTGGGTGCAAATTGAAAACTGTCCGAACGGACTAATCAATTGGCCGGCTCCAGCTAGCCTCGCCTTCCTATTAGCTCCAATTTCGTCTACTTAACCTCGTCGACGGCTTGCTCCACTCGCCTCTAACTAACTCTCCCTCCTCCCTCCCGCCGCTACACTCTCTCTTCCCTTCTTCCATCAGTTGGTGCATTCTTTTCTCGTAAAGTTCTAGTATTTTAGCAAACCCGTAACAAACAGTTGGACTAAACAATCAGGTAATACGGTGTTGATTTTGGCTGGTAGCATAGAATTATACAAAGTGTATACATACAGAAGCTATATCGAAGAATCTATAGTATTGATATGTTTGTACAACATGTAAGAAAAAATGGAGCGGAAAAGATCAATTTGTTCGTTGTTTTGAATCATTCAACATTTTGTTCGCTGAAAGTCGTCGACTAAAAAGTGAACACAAATCTGTTCGTCTTGCGAACACGCACACGGGTTTAGTGCTTTTATGTATTAGTGCGCCTACGCACAGTATGTAGGTTTTGTTAAGCTACAAATTCAATAGCACAATTTGTATGCAAACAGGTCTAGCGCAAATTCTAGTAATTTCTTCTTATTGCTCAATTTACCCATAAGAATGCACTCGACGTGTCAGAATTTATTAACAGATTGTTTTCGAAGTAGTTCTTAGTTTCTTCTCAGTCTTATCGCGCGTGAACGAATGGCGACATTCTTCAGTAACAAACAGACTCTGTATGTCTTTCTAGAAATCTTCCGACTCGTTGTCCTCAGTTGCTTGCCTTGGCATTTGGTGGCACATCTGGCCCAGCAGTTTTTTCCACCGGATGCTGCTGCTAGAAAGTGACGCGCCCAGCTGTTGTTGTTGGGCGAGGAATGTTGTCACTTTTTTTGCTTATTTCTGAGCTTTCCATCAACTCGCTTGCCAGTTAGTTCCAATAACTGGTATAACTGCTCCCTAAATGCCCTCCAAACGGAGTTAACTTGGTTTTAATATCATTCTATGAAAGACCACTTTTCTTCCTATGCGAAGTTGGACCGTTTTCAGAATTTCAGTCACTAAAATTCCTTGTAAATCAGCGTTTGCAAAATTGCGTTTAACAGCTGAAATTGAAACAGACAAGCATACAAAGGAGAAAAGGCTTGTAAAACACCTTTATGTCTTACATATCAGCTCAGCGGAAACGCCAAATTCGGTTGGTAGATGCCTTATAAGCGGGTGTTAAGCCAAAGAATTAATGACTTCTTAAAGCCAGATTGTTATTTAGTTTTTGGAGCCGCATAGTTTTTCGAGTCGGGAGTTCTAAACTGTCTCCGGGTAGGGATGGAGGGGGTTTGACTATTCTAGCAAGGGGTAATCCCTAAACACCCCCAATTTACAGTATGTATGTTTGTTCTACCACTTCCATAAATGATGCGCTCCCGATTACCAGGAAAACCTGCCATTTATTTATGGATGTGTGTGTCCCATAGATGGGAGGTCGGTCGTAAAAATAATAGAGAAAAATGTCTGCAAAACGTTTGGATGTGGTTCAATGTGACGATGGTACAAAAATATGAACACTTCCTAGGTAGTAACTTGTTATCGATTTGGCTCAAATTTTCAGGATTAATTAATACGATAACTGCGTAGATATTGCGCAAGTTTTATGACCCGAAAATTAAGAATTAAGGTGGTCGACATAGGAATTATATTATTTTTCGGCAATTCAATTGGTATGGGCCTGAATCTTGCTGGAATGATTGGTGTTGCCGTTGGGCATAACATACTGAGTGGGCAGATCTGTAGCTCAATCAAAGGGCACTAAAATTGGGGAATTTTAAAAAGATGATCGAAAATCCCATAGTTAAAATCGCAACTTTCTACAATTCACTTGTTAATCAGCATAGATTGTAGTAGGAAATTCGATAATTGACTGAATACCACATCTCTTCCACATAATAGAATAGAAACCTTCAACATAGTGTTTTTGGAAGATTGAAAATCTTCAAAATCATCATTTTACTGGTTTTACGAAAAAACTCACATTTTTTCATATTTTTGAAATTCCCCAATTTTAGTGAGCTTTGACCTAGAGTGGGACCCCTAGACCCCCACTGCCCAGTCAATATGAGAATACCAATCATTCTTACAAGTTTCAGGCCCATACTAGTTGAATTGACGAAAAAATTATAAATTCCGTGGACTACCTTGATCCTTAGTTTTCTGGTAATGAAACCAGGACTGGTTAGAATTTTGGCACCAAACTTGCACAATATGTAACCAGTTGTCAAGGTAATAAATGCTGAAAATTTGAGCCAAATCGATAAAAAAACTGACCGAGTAAGCATCGTTTGAGTGAAGTTCGTAAAAGGAGTGGACATTTTTTGGTCAATATTGTATACTGTAGGTGGTCAGACTATACAAAAAACACCGGAAAATTTGTGGAACGTCCCATATAGTTAGAGTTTGACTATAAAGGGTTACTAGGGATCCCGGTTCTGCAGGTTTTACTGTAGTCCGTATATAAAGGACTCTCTAAAAAACGAGCGCAGTTTGGTAGAGCCAGAAGATCAGCCGCCGTCAGGCCTCTGACTGGTTCTTCTGAGCGTCTGGCTTCAAAGCAAACTGACACTCACCTTCGGGCGCCGGAGCCGGCAGGCCGGGCCGGCGCTGTCGTTTAATCACTCTAAAAGCTCTAGCATCTTGCGATTTGCTTTATTAGCCGCCGCTCTGCGCTCCTGCGCACTCATTAAAGCTTTGGCAGTGTGCTTTTTCAGCCGCAGAAGATGCGCACTAATTGTGGCCGCCATGCTTGCCATTCCTACCGCTGCCTACTCATCTAACTGCACCTGTCGCTGGCTGCTCACGTCAAGTAAGTGGAGGAGGCCCCGCCCCGCCTCGTCCGCGCGGCGGCCCCGGGCCTCCGGCCGGCGGCGCGCCGCAGGGCAATAGGTAGGCGCAGTATCAAAGATGAGAGGGTGCGTTGGCGCGGACGGCCGCCTGTTTGACTATCGATTCAATTTGGTCGAATCGTTTTCATTAGTTAGTTACCAAGCAGCGCCTCGCCGGCTGGCCGCCGCCGCCGCCGCTACTGGCTGGTGGTTCCCCAAGAAATGAGCCCCGCCGCCCTGCTACTGGCCTTTCTGCCTTTTTCAGGCCTCTTCTGTCTGGTCATCTCGCTCACTAGTCAGGAAGTTTGCAAAAGTGAGTTGCTCTCTGCGGTTTTAAACGGCCAACTGACTGACGCCACTGTTGTCTGTTGGTCTGTCTGCCTGGCCCTGGATAATTGGCAGCGGAAAGAGAGAGCAATTGGCTGAACCGATCGATTTATTGTACTCTTCGCGCACTTCTAGGCACTCTGCGATGCTTTGACTGCGATAGTCAGTTTAATCCCTACTGTGACGATGTGTTCAACACCACTGGCTACTTCCATAACCATTTGGTTAAAGTTACTAGATGCATCGATGGTTGTTGTATGAAACTGACCACCAGACATTCTCTAGGTACGTATCAGCTCTTCTTGTTGTTCTCATCTGTAATTTTCAGTCCCGCAGTTCTGGATCTGCCTTTCCTAAGGGTGAAACTTACGCTGTTAGGCATTTTTCAAAAATTTCATTTACATCTAGTACTTCATCAAGCAAGTCTAAACTGAAACATAGTAGAGAAGCTCAGCGTCAAACACAAGCCCAGGGGCCCGCACAGTTGGTGTAGTGGTTTAGGCCACAAAGGCACTGTGCACGACGACATGCGCTCATCCTCTCGGCGCGGCAAGTTTCGTGCCGCAAAGAGTTGGTCGTCGGCATAAAGCTCCAACCAGGCCACCGAAAGTTGGTGACAGCGAGTAGGTAAAATGGGAACTAACTGGATCTGCCGTTGCACCGAAGCCGCTCCAAAGCATGCCACGTTGGAGGAGAAGATCAATGACGTCAGGAGTTGTCCATGGAAACCGACTAGGCCTGGGGGCCTCTCTCACACCAGGGGCGCACCAAGGACGCTGGGAGCCGACATCACCATGACGTCAACGCGCCAGGCACTCTCTTAGTATCTGGCGCCCAGCATGGCTAGAGTGGCTGGCAGTGATAGAAGGGAAACGTCCGAGATGACGAACCACGGGGGCCGCGCAATGGACTGCATAGGTCTGAGCGTTGGCCCGTTAGGTCCCCCCGCACATCGGGTCCGATCGGATCGGATCGGAAGTCGGGTGGGGGAAGACATCCTGAACCACCGTGTTACATGTA
Organism: Sabatieria punctata; assembly: GCA_030248155.1. Taxonomy (NCBI): domain Eukaryota; kingdom Metazoa; phylum Nematoda; class Chromadorea; order Araeolaimida; family Comesomatidae; genus Sabatieria; species Sabatieria punctata. Next base: position 20,829 of record JASANB010005298.1, on the reverse strand, counting down.
TGGTCACCAGAAACGTACAGTATGGTACCCCTCTAGCTTGGCACTGCTACCTACACTAGTACCATATACGGTACCGGTAGCATGAAAGGTACCAGCGGAGTTCCTGAACGTGGGGATACTATGTATGGAGCCCCTAGCTTAGGTACCGTACCATAAACGGCGTTATCCTTTTGCAAATGACCTGGTTTTAACGTTTCGGAAACTGTCTGGCTTTCTGATATGTTCACAGCCTAAGTTTCCGATACGTTCGGCCTGGCTTCACGATAGGATTGTCTTTGTTTAGTGCGGTAAACTCGTATCCTGAAAGTTATATTTTTGAACCATTTCAACTGCAAGCATTGCCCGAACATCTAAAACAACAGATTTTGAGGTTGAAAACGTTTTTCCGAAGGGTCTGAAACAGCTTTCCGATGCGTTTACCTTCATTTCTTTGCTCTCCGATAGGTTGGCCAACTACGCCATATTATATTACGGTATATTGCAAAGGGTTAAGTGCCTGACTGTATAAAAAGAGGCAATTAACTGAAGGCCAATAACGCCCAAAGCTGTATTTCAGCGCCCGGCGACTATTCAGTGGTTCGCACCTGTTCGAACAGAGACAATTTTCGAATTGAGGGTCAACTTCTAGCGCACGTATGCATTGAGCACTGGAAAGGAAATGGCACGCTCTGCTTTTGTGAAGACGATCTCTGCAATGGCGCTCCCTCTAACTGGTTGCTCAGTACAGCTCTCCTGTCAGTGCTGGCTCCAATTTTGCTCCTCCTGCTATCTCGGTGATCAGTGTTCGTTCGCTCTGTTGTTGTGAAGGCCAGTGTGATATGCAAATTTTTATCACTACTACTACTACAGTACTCTAAACGCATCTGCCAGTCCGTTTGGCCCTAGTATAGTAGTAGTCCGTGCTGTCAAATCCATTCCACAGCCTGAAAGTCCGATTCGGCGGCACGGCTAAGATACAAAGATTCATGTTGTTGTAGAATAAAATCGCTCGCCCGGTCACTTTTCTTTACGGCCACACGTTTGTAATACACACACAAATTGACCTGCATTCCACAAATTATTTTTGGCCTTAGTTGGTAGTCTCAAAATTTCTCGATTTCGAAAGAAATGTAATATAGTCGTAGTTTAGTGATCAATTTGTAGTGATTTCAATTTCAAAGTAGTCAATAACACCTATTCTTCTCTCTAGGCTGTGTGATGCCAAAAATGCGTGTTATTTTTTACTACGAAAGTTTTAAATTTAGTATTAGCTTCAATATACACGGTTTCCTTGTTTACAACTTTAAAAGATACATTTTCGTTAGGTAACATTCTACAGGGTGTCCCAAAAAAATGACAACATTTCTTTTTGCTGCCATTTTCGCAAATTTTGACCAAATTTTCTGAAATTTGAAACATAAGTGCCAAAAAAGTGGGAATTTTATGTGTTAAAATTTGGTGCATCAGGATTGACCCAGTCCTGAGAAATTCAACAATATATAAAATTGCGAAATTTCAATTAAATGTAGAAACAGCATAAAAAATGGAAACTTTTCTTTTTGCTGTATCTTCTTTAATTTATGTCGGAATTGGATGAAATTTTGAATATATGCGCAGATATTTTGTAGGTCAAAGGTTCTGGCATTAATCAGTCCATTTCGCTAGTTCTTGGAAACTAAAGAAAATCAGAGTTTTTACTGCAGAAAAATGAGGAACGTGCAAACTCTGAGAACTAAGGAATAAAACACCATCCAGATGACCTCCGTTTGAGTCAATACACTGCTGCAACCGTTTCCCATAAACATTTCTTAGCATGTTTTGGGTGACAGACTGCATTACGCTTACAGGAGCTTCATTACAGCTAAGGGGCGCGAAAATTGATGTTGTCATTGTATTGTGATCGATTGTGTTGATTTTTTATGTCAAGAGCTGGGCTGGGTTCATGCGCCAACTTTTGATGTACAAATCAACCCGTTATTCTGCGCATATATTCAAAATTTCATCCAATTCCGACCTAAATTAAAGAAGATACAGCAAAAAGAAAAGTTTCCATTTTTATGCTATTTCTACATTTAATTGAAATTTCTCAATTTTATATATTGTTGAATTTCTCAGGACTGGGTCAATTCTGATGCACCAAATTTTAACACATAAAATTCCCACTTTTTTGGCACTTATGTTTCAAATTTCAGACAATTTGGTCAAAATTTGCGAAAATGGCAGCAAAAAGAAATGTTGTCATTTTTTTGGGACACCCTGTACCTATACCCTATTTGTTACCAATAAGCAAACAAACGTGCACTGTTTACAAAGGGTCAAAAGTTCAATAAAATTCCAAAATATAACAGGAAAACCGGTCTTGAATGGCAAATAAATTGTCAAAAGAAGAGAAAAAGCTCAGTTAACAAAAACCCACAGATATGGCACCATTTCCGTTTATAAATGGCTAATGTGCATGCATGATATGACCAAATAAATTCCAGAAACTGCTGACTAAAAATTCGAAAAGGTAGATGTGGTCAGTAAATGTGAATATGTAGTGGTAGTCAATTTGTAGTCTTGATTACGTGATAAACCCCAAAAATTAGTAGTTAGTAGTCACTACAAAATAGGTCTACAACACACAAACACGCCCCATGACATCTTTAACCTGCAACAACGTCTGGAACCCTAGAGGAAAGTGGCCAGGCGATACTTTCTACGCGAATATGAATACACCTTTGTAGAAAACTGATTATTATTCTACGCTACCCCCAGTCGACAATCTGCTTGTAGCTGTTTTTGCTAAAGCCGTTATTCCCGGACAAGGGGGTAGCGTCCTAATTGGTTTCTTCTCTAACCTGAATTCTTTGAGACAAGTTACGTTCCGATTGTAAGAGGTTTTAAGAAATTGAACATAAAATCTATTGCCACTAGAAAGTGATTGATTGGTGGAGTTCTAATCAATTCGAGGTACCGATGCCCTCACGCGTCGCCGTTGAACTTCGGTAGGTATGATGGCCTGTTCGATAAATCCATCCTTCATTTCCCGAATTACGTAGCGAAGCAGCTTATCCCAGGCGCCGGCTAATCTCTCGTCGGTTGAAGGCTGCTTTTTGCTTGATGAACGCCCACCCGACGACATAAGACTGGCACGTCGGCTTCTGCTGGGCTTAGACCAAGATAGCACCTAAGCACAAGCCATTGACGCAATTCTGGTGACGTTTTATAGACAGTAATAGAATAGCGGTTTGCCTGCTAAACCTGCATTACATACCTCGGTGATGATAACTTTTCTGATCAAGACCCAATGTTCTGCAGTGAAATTAACGCCATGCCGAAAATGCGCTTTGCCCACATGTCTGCACATTTGGCTAAGCTTCTTCTGAAGCAAATCCAGTTTGTAACTTGGAATTAACGAATGAACAAACAAATGAACAAACGAATGAACAAATGATTGAACAAACAAATGAACGAACAAACGAATGAACAAATGATTGAACAAACAAATGAACGAACGAACGAACGAACGAACGAACGAACGAACGAACGAACGAACGAACGAACGAACGAACGAACGAACGAACGAACGAACGAACGAACGAACGAACGAACGAACGAACGAACGAACGAACGAACGAACGAACGAACGAACGAACGAACGAACGAACGAAGGAGCAAACAAATGAATAAACGAACGAACATGAAGATGTTTCTGTTTTACCTCAGTCTGTATGCCATGAAAGTGGACCATCGTGTCTAGAAAGCCAAAGATCCGTTGTGCCTGCACTTTTATGGTGGCATCGTTAACCAAGGTATCGTGGGCGGAGTCGAGGTCGAGTCCGAAATGCTGACAGAACGCTTTCTTATTGGCTATCAGATGGAGCAGAACGCACATGCCCAAATCGGACTGTTTGGCTGGCACCCAGGAATCGCGGATGAGCAGCAGTTCTTCCGAAACTAACGCATCACTCGGTCCACTGATTTCGGTTAGCGAAGACAGATTTACTGACGCTCGGTAGCTCTTGCCTGCCTTCACTACTGGAGGCGCTCTACAATAATTGGCTGCATGAAAACAGGAAAAGGGCGGAGTTTCAGTAAACTCCACCCACTTTTAACCACGGCTGTGGTGAGTGTATTGTTACTTTTGGTCACGTCTTGGCCATGGAGTAGTTTACGCTATCCTGTGTGTTACGGCGGCCCTGGCATCTGTGAGAGTGGTTGTTTGTGGGTTCGAAACCAGTCGAAGCGACTGGAAGCAGTTGACGTAAAGCCCAACCCAGGCTGCCGAAAGCCGGTGATGGCTAGTAGGTAAATGGGAACTGAATCGGAGCTGTCGTTGCACCTAATGACAGCAACGGGAGGGTTGTTTGTAGGGGCAGGGCTACCCCGTTGAAAGGCTCGTGCATTGTAATAAAGCTAAATAAAGCTCTGAAAAGAGAGAGGGCCTTCGTTCGTTCGTTCGTTCGTTCGTTCATTCGTTCGTTCGTTCGTTCGTTCGTTCGTTCGTTCGTTCGTTCGTTCGTTCGTTCGTTCGTTCGTTCGTTCGTTCGTTCGTTCGTTCGTTCGTTCGTTCGTTCGTTCGTTCGTTCGTTCGTTTGATTTTTGAGTTTCACTGTCCATTTCGGAAATGGAACATGACTCTCAGGACATGCCTCTCTCTTTTCAGAGCCCTTCAATCCAGTAGCCCTGCCTACAAACAACCCTCCTCTTGTGGACTTGAAAAAGTAATAGCTTTGGGAAATTTTTCGTATTCCACCGGCGGGCATGCCGGCCGATCCGATAATGACACAGAAATTCAACGCTGCGTTAGAAAGGTTTGAAAAAAGTTGAGCTACTTGGAGAAAAAATTGTCCAAAGCTTCATGGAGAAAGCCGTTTCTGAGTTGGTTGTTGACCAAAGTCAGCAATTCCGTCCAGTTGTTCCACAATTTCGACAGTCGGCCTCCATCGCTGAATTGGCCGGAACTTTCGCAGACCTTCATGATTTCTCTCAAAATCATAAATTGAAAGTAGACATAGTTCTCCTCTGCAAAGTTGACGCCTTTGTAGAAATGAATGCTGCCAACTCGATGACAGAATTGCACCAGCACGTCCTAAAACTTGCACAACTACGACTAAAATTTAATGCACAACCTAGAATAGTTCAGGGTGTCTCAATAAATGGACACATTTGTTTTCGCTGTAATTTCCGCATATTTTGACCAAGTTACGATGCCTATACGAATGATCAGGATAACTCTTACTTTCTCAAGGCTGTGTCAATCTCAATCTATAAAATTTTAACGTATAAAATATCCCCCAGTTCTACAGAGTTTCTCCAAATTTGCAGAAATGACAATAAAAAGAAAAGTTTCCGTTATTTTTAAAACGCTCTTAGGCACTGAAATTTTACAATTTTACGTATTCTTGAATTTCTCAGGATCGAGTCAAGCTTCGTGCACCCAATAATAACACACAAAATCCCCCCCTTTTATGACACCTATTTTGCAAAGAAATCTGTCCACTTTGTTTGTCGCCCTGTAGTTACATTAGAAATTTGACTGTTGAGTGACACGATCACAGTGTCGAGGAAGCCCTGAATTCGATGACTGTGAGTAGCGAAGATAGGTAGTGCGCGAATTTGGGCTTCAGTCAGACGTTCGTCGATCTCAAAGTACTTGCCAAACGAGCGTTGATTGAGAATCAGCGCGATCAGGATATTTTCTCCTATCTGGGACTGCCGCACGCACAGCTCCCAGCTTTTTACCAGTTGTTCGAATTGGCAACTCTGATGCAGTGCCGCCACGAATCGGTCGAAATCTTCGGTGCCCTTCGCACCTTCCGCTGCGGTCTTGGCTGAGAGAGCCAGTTTCTCGCTACTTTTAGCTTTATGCAGACTGTTTCTTGGGGAATTACGGGGGGTGAGACTGCGCGAACGTTCCATGACGCGCCGAGCCAGCGCCATCGCTGTTCAGCTAGTATGTAAAGTACTTGATTAGCTGTATGTCGGCTTATATGTAGAGGCTAATAAAACAATCGCTGTAAAAGCTTGGCCAGGGACTAATTAATTAGCGTTGACTTATAGCTTACGGATGGACGGACGTAAACTATACATCTAGAAGAGAACGGGCTAGAGCTAATATTGCCTTTTGCTTTTATAGATTAAAGAAACCCTTCAGAGAACAGTGGCCACTACGGTTGCTGGCTGAGCTGGCAATGAAAATAACCATGAAAATTTTTTATCTATAAAATTCTGGAGAACTTTATGTCGTCATTAAATTCAGCAACCGTTTGACACCAACATCAATTTATTCATAAGATTTTGGCATCACTGATGCAAAATTGCGCCTAATTACCATACCAGTAAAATCGTAGTAAACTAGTAGTAAAATTAGTAAAATTGTTAGTAAATCAAAAATTAGTAAAATCGAAGCTGCTTGGTTGGTAGTAAAAGAAAGATAGAAATTAAATTGAAGGGCTGAATTTGTAATTAATTTAGTGAATAGTAAAATAATAATCCACTAGATAGGAAAGGAGAGAAATATAATAGATCCACTAGATTTACTATTTACTAAATTCACTACAAATTCAGCCCTTCAATTTAATTTTGACTTTTGCTTTACTACCAAGCAGCTCCGATTTTACCAATTTTTGTTATACGTATTAATAGTTTTACTACTAGTTTACTACGATTTTGCTACTCATAAGGTGCAATTCTGCTTCAATGATTCCAAAATCTTTTGAATAATTAATGTTGGTGCTAAGTAGTTGCTAAATTTGATCATGATACACTGTACGAGGTTCTCAAGAACTTTAGAGACAAAATGCGTGAAATTCGATTGACCAAAGTGCGTCCACGTATCTTTTATTGCAAAATTGATCAATAGTTTGGCTGGAATTCACCAGAAACTAGTAAAACGGTTGTAAAATTTTCATATTACTATTGACGTCTTTGTAAAATTTATTTACTTACAAGTTACAAGTTACAAGTTTTACTCCGGATAAAACACCTACACCATGCATAGCACAGTAATCGGTAGGAGTCAGAGTAATCGGTAGGAGTCAGAGTAATCGGTAGGAGTCAGGATAATCGGTAGGAGTCGATCAGGTAGGGTACTTTACTATTGGCTCTTAATTTTACTTGTTACTATTATTATACTACTAGTAAAATAGAATAATACCACTATTACTAATTCTTGTTTTACTACATTATAGTAAAATGAAAGCAGCTCAAAATCCTCTTAACATAAAGACCTCGTGGACTAACTGTTAGGCTCCCTGTCAAATACATACATGTCCTACGTATGAAAATAGAAAGTGGTGGCAGACAGCGCTGGCCTTATTAGGAAGCTAGCAGGACCAGCAGGCACAAGAGAGGCCTAGATAAAAAGAAGGCTGCACTCTTCAAGCCAGGAGTATAATAAATTTCTCGCATCAACAAGCCGCGTTGCCTTTCATGTAAAGAAAATTAAAGGCAGGCGCAGATGTATATTAGCACCATAGCCTTGGCTAGAGAAAGAACCGAAAATGGGCCACATAAATCGCCAGCGATTATCCCTTTCCCGCACTTAATGAGGCTTTTAGAGGCGAATGTCATTTAAAATAGAAGCCCAAATTGCAGTTCCACTTTAGCATCATGTTATAATGGGATTAAGGGCCGGTTCTTTTTCTTTAATAGTTTTTGGAGTGCCGCACAGTTAGAGCCAGCAAAAAAGCGCAATCGCTAAATGGCAACAAAGTCAGGAAACACTAGACTAATGCTAAAAGCATCAGCTAGACGCATAATTAGATTTAGCATTGCAGACTGAATGTCAAGCTTGAATTTTACTGCCTGCAAAATAGCCGCGTTCACTTCACAGTCTAGTTGAGTCGGTTTCATTGTCTTCTCTTTTCCCACTAGGGGCGCCAGTCAGTAGTGGACGCAGCGCGTCGCGGCGCCGATTATAAATTTCCATTTCTCTCAGTCTTATTCTTCTTGAGTTTGTGTAGCTGTAACTTATCGCCGCCAAGTGCCACTGAATGCTGCTTGTGTGGGAGCATTTTTTCCCGTCTTTTCGCACCAGTCTTTGGAGGTTCCTTCGCAGCCGACGGTCAAGCAGTCCTGAGACGAGCGGGTCGACCACGGTGCGAGCGTTCATAATCAGGTAGGCCAAGGTGCGAAGAATGAAGATCTGTAGAGATAGGCTAGCGTCTTGTTGAAAAATTAGCACAGATGCGGCTGCTAGCATAAGTATCGGACTGTTGAAGAAGGAATAGACGCTAATACCCACTCCTAACTTCCAGTAGCTTCGGCGTTGGCTTTTGATGCGAAGACTCCTACCACATCTAAGCCAGCTCATCACTGAGAGATAGAGCAAAGGCACTGATAAATAACTAAGGATTAGACAGGTAGCGGTAGCCACTGCTAACAGGGTCTGGCAGAAGAGACTGCACAGACTGGTCAGATGCGAGAAGAAGGCTCCTCCTCCAATCGGCGTTACCAGAGCTGTGTACAGCCCCGCCCACAACCAGCCGCAGCCAATCATAATCAGACAGTGGCGGTGGGTCACCCGGCTACGGTAGAAAAGTGGCCGTCTTGTTGCAAGAACGGTGATGGCAGCGAGGTGGAGGTGACAACTGGTGACGCTCCAGTAGCTCAGCGACACCTGCACCAAATGCATGGTGTTGATGCAGTTTTCTGCAGTGTCGGTCAGATCAAAGACTGACCAGAGGAAGGTGAGCAAGCTGGTCAGAAGGTCACTGACCAGTCTGCTGCAGACAAAGGAGTAACGCTTCTTTGACAAGCTCTTCATATGGAACCCCTTCACCACCGCAGAGCACAAGCAGATGTTGAGCAGGAATCCAGCCAAACCCAAGCAGGCGAAGAGATAGAGCGAGACATGGTAGACGTCGATGAGCGTTTCAAGCTCAGAAAGGTCAAGATACTCGGTGTCGGAGCTTTGACCAGACGCAATCAACAGTCGCAGCTTTTCTATTGCTTCATGCACCGACTCAAACAGCACCAAACGGGCTGGAAGTGGTCGGTTTGTTCTGTTGACCGCTTGAGCCCGCTGAAGCAGGTGCGCAAAACGCAGCGGCAAACGCATTTTGAAGCTCGGCAGTGCGTTAATGACTGAAATCCGGGCTGCTCGGCAATTAGCGCCGCGTCGGTGGCATCATATGACGAAGCCATATTTGGCTCAAATTAACTGCAGTGGAATATAACCAAGAGCCATTAGTGGCTTCATCTTTGCTTACGGATGAAATGTACCAACAATTCAGAGATTCTGTGTTTTCCGAATGCACTATGTACAGTACAGGTCACATCATAAAAGTGTATGTATGCCGGAGTTTTCCACCTATAAGACCGGGTCTTATAGCCGGAAAATTCCTAAATTCAGGATCACATTTTTGCACCAGTTATAAGATCTGGGTCTTGTAGGTGGAAAATCTATATTTTACAGTTAAAACTCGATATTCTGCATGAAAGCATGAATTACACTGGTTTTTATCTTGGAAACAAACTGAGTGTACGTTTAAAGTCTGAATAGCTCAGTTTTAAACAAGTGTTGAAAACTTAGGGAAGTTAGAAGCTCCAATATGCTTACAGCAGCTATCTAAACCTATCAAATCAAGAATTTTACCAAAATTACGCAGGTTTTAGAACGATTCTTGAACGACCTGAGTTAAAAAACTCCATATGCATTAGTTATCTTGTAAAAAATATACACGAAAACACACCATTCTGAGCTTAGGCTTAGACCTAGGTCGTATAACTGGAAAATCACCCCTGACAGACCCTGCTTTCTGACCACCTCCTATAAGACCCGGATCTTATAATCGGAAAAGAAACCCAGTTATAAGACCCAGTCTTGTAACTAGGGTTCCGACGATATATCGATATCGATATCGAAAAGTCGATATATCGACCCTTTTTCCAATATCGATATCGATATCGATATCGCGATATTTCGCATCGATATTTTCGATATTTTTGTGTGCGGAAAAGTAGGAAAAAACAAAACTGACACCAAGTTCATTTCTCTGGTACAGTAAAAAAACAGTTTTTCCTGGACAACTCAGAAATCGACGGTGTAGTAAAAACATAAGTGTGGTATGATAGCTCTCAGAAGCATCAATTTCTCGGCATTCTCAGCTTTTAGACAGCAACGCTTAGGTTCTTAAATGCCTGCAGCAATACTGAAGAGCTCATCACTCTGCACACTTGAAGCAGGAAGCAGGAGAGCAGAAGCAGACATGGGCTAGCATTTTGGCTGAGGGGTGGCAAATTTTCAAATCCTGAGGGTGTACCGCCGGCTGATGGGTGGCTGAAAGAATGGTAAGCAAAAAAGTCCGATTTTTTACTAAAGTCATGATTTTTTGTCATTAAAATAAGTTAAATACGCTATTCTGTCTGAGCTATGCCTAACGAGGGTGGGGGCATCGGCCTGAGGGGGTCAAACTTTTCATTGAAGGGCTTCTGAAGGGCCACTACCTTTTCTGCGACTCGTACTTAATTGATATCAAATCGCTGAATAGCATCAGTGCTTGACTGATAAGCAGTGAGAGCAGTTTGCTCTTTCAAATTTTCAGATTTTCTCCCATAACCATAAATATCGATATCGATATCGATATCGATATCGATCGATATTGAACTGAAAATATCGATATCAATATCGATATCGAATATCGTCGAATTTTGATATCGTCGGAACACTACTTGTAACCGGACGGGTCTTATAGGTGGAAACTCTAGTACATGTAACATGTCATCCGCCGAAGGCGGAGGGGATTGGAGATCTGGCACCGGCCGGGGGGTTTGAGCCAAAATTTTTGGAGGTGGTTGGGCACTAAAAACGCTCAAAAATCGAAAAAACCGCAATTTTTCGGCTAAAAATCGTCAAAAATCGCTAATTTGGGCTGAAATACAGCCAAAAGTGCTGCTTTACAGGCGATTTTGGCTATTTTTGTGTCTGAAATTGGAAAAATTTGCAAAAACATTACTTGCCAGAAAATCTGGGGGGGGTCGGAAAAGTTGTCTCTGGGGAGGGTCCCCACCCGGCGACGTCTGGCCTAAGTCGGTTGGGGGCAGACCCCCTTTTACATGTATGGTATATGATCATAAATGATAGAGATTTTAGCTCCGCAGACTGGTATTAGGGTAGCGCTGCTTTGACAGCTGTATCATTAGGGTCAATTTGTTGCCAAGATTCGCATTAGAGTCAAATCAGTTGGATCAACTTTGACGGCAGGCTAATCAATAATCAGAGCCATGTTCCGTCCCATGAGTTGCTCTGACTAGTTGTTTTCCCATTGTGGCTGCTACCTTCATGAACGCGCAGTGCGTTGCATCGCATTTTATCATTTTCATCGTTTCGCGTCTTCTTGCCCTGAATTTTTCTGAATCTACATCCCTTTGTGCAGGCGTGGTTGACACTGCCCATCTGTGATTGGTCAGCTGATCGTCTTCTGACTCTCCGACAAAGGTTTCTTCGCAGTCTTCGGTCCATCGCAGCCGACAAAATTGGGTCTGCAACAGTGCGGGCGTTCATCAGAAGGTAGGATATAGTGCGAAGCAGGAAGATCTGGAAGGATAAGGTAGCATCTTGTCTGAAAATCAGCACAGCTGCAACTGCCAACATTAGAATCGGGCTGTTGAAGACTGAATAACTCAGCACTCCGACCCCCACTTTCCAGTAACTTTTCCGCTGGGTCTCATCACGAAAACTTTTGCCGCAGCGCAGCGCGCACAAGACCAGCAGGTAGAAGAAGGGCACGCAGAGATAACTGACAACCAGACTGCCAGCTGTAATGATGGCCAGTGTCATTTGACAGGATAGACTGCACAGCTTGCTCAGGTGCGAGAAGAAGGCTCCTCCTCCAATGGGCGTTACCAGTCCTGTGTAGAGCGCCGCCCACAGCCAGCCGCAGCCAATCAGTGCCAAGCAGTGGTGGTAAGTGACGCGACTACGATAGAACAAGGGGTGTTTGGTGGCCAGAAAGGTTATGAATGCCAAGTGTACATGACAGCTGGTGATGCACCAATAACTGAGCGAAAGTTGGACCAGATGGAAAGTGTTGATCCAGTTTTCAGCTGTGTTGGTCAAGTCGAACAACGACCAAGTCAACGTAAGCAGACTGGTGGCGAGATCGCTGACTACTCTGCTGCAGATGAAGGAGTAACGTTTCTTCGACAGACGTTTCTGACGAAAGCCCTTCACCAGCGACCATCCCAGGGCAATGTTCAGTGCCAAACCCACCACTCCCAACGTGGTAAAGAGATAAAGCGAGAGGTTGTAGAGCTGCAATAGATTCTGCAGCTCGTCTAGCTTGAATTTATTTGCTTCAACGGCTTTTCCGAAGAGAACCAGCTTCTTCAGCTTTTTAATAGCTTGGTTGGCTGAGTCGAACAGCGCAATAATATTTTCTCGTCTCTGTTGACGGTTGGTTGTATTGTTGAGCAGTCGAACCATGCTTAGCCAGGAGGATAGCGGCATGTTAGCTCTCATGCACGCTCTAATGAACAGCTAAGCCACCTTCTATGGCTGCACTTTTTCATTGACGTCGCCCATAGTTGCCGGTTTCCTGTTGCAGCCAACCTGTTCATTAGATTGACAACTTTCTTTAACTAGGTCGCCTTGCACCGCCTGCCAATTGCCAACTAAATCCTAGACTAATTTGTCAAACACACTCACAAGCAGGGATGCCTAGCATACCAAAATTGTACCAGTACTAAAATCAATCTTTGAATTTAGTACTAGTACCATACCAAACAAAATTCAAAACAGCTCCTTCTATACTATACCTTACCATATGAAAATCAAACACCTTTACCAGATAATTTTTGTGCTGTAATTATGATTTTGGTAAGGCCTTTTCATTTTAGTACTAGCTTGTTGGCTATATTTATAACACTTTTCAAATGCGTCAAAATATATTTCCAATCCATTCTGCAAGTTTTGATTGGAAAAACTCAAGAAAGGTGGATTGAGCATAATTTCCAAAGGCTTCTATGACATTATCACAACAAAGTACCACTACTGTACCAAAATCATACCAACCAAATTCAAACTGAATGAGCTAGTACTATACCATACCTTATCGAATTCAAATCGTCAAGTTTATAGTATACCATACCATATCAAATTCAAAGTTTGAATTTGGTTGGTACCCCTGCTCACAAGTTGTCCGGATTCCTATTCACAAGTAGTACCAATGGACAGCATTAAGAGCCATTCTATATAAGAGCTTTCGACTTTTGAGCGTCGATTCTAGCTTGTGCAGAAGGCTATAAACAACAGCTATGGTAACACAACACTTCCTCTATAAATGATTCAAGCTTGGGAAACCTAGGCTAGAGATGTGCACGGGCACCTTTTTTCTGGCCCGGCCCGGCCCGGCGGACCGATCAGGTGGTGGGGCATGCCCGGCCCGCCATGCCCGACGGGCATCAAAATCGGGCCCGGCCCGGCCCGGGGGTCCTGAAAATGGTGCCCTGCCCGGCCCTGTCCGGCCCGTTAATTTTGCTTTGTCTTACTAAATTTCATGTTAAGCTTTGGAAACTGGCATTTAAAACTGCGAATTTCAAATTTATACTTGCTTTTAATTAGAGTGCGAACTGGTATTGGGTTGTTTTCCAGGAATTGGATATTGCGGTTTTTTGTCACTGATAATGATACGCAATGTACTAATACCGTACAATGTACATTACATATCCTGGGCAGTAGGGGTGGTTGACACCCTTTTTAAAGCCAGACGCAGAAGCTCAACCCTATAAATCAAAGTGTGTACTTGAATCTAAGCCTGAGCTCCAAATTGAGGCTTAAAATTAAGTTGGTCGGCAGGTGAGGTGGGGTAAAGGCTTGTGTACGAACGGCACCAACGCTGAAATTACTGTTAAAATAATTCTGCATACGGTAGAACGGCACGTATTTTGAATTCATTTGGGGCAATGCTAAGCAAATCAAGGTGTTCTTTTTTGTATTCTGCTGTTCTTTATACATGCCCGACGGGCATCAAAATCTGGCCCGGCCCGGCCCGGCCCATCCAAAATCGTTGACGGGCATGCCCGGCCCGTGCACATCTCTAACCTAGGCCTAACGGTTCCAGAGAAATGACGATTTCTGTAATCGTCCAAAAATCGTGCTTGCGACCTTTTCCCACTTTTCTAACCCATTAGTGGGTAAATCCCGGAAATATTCCGGTTCTAAACATCCCTTATATAGGGCTTTCAAATGAGTGAATAAAAAGTAGGGGCAGATTTGGCCGTGTGCCGCCCATCGCACCGCTCTATATAAAATGGCTCTTAAGATGCATTTTGCGAGAAAGTCAGCTTTGGTGCCGAAGAGAGGGGGCAAGCAGGGCCATCTCACGGATCTGGCTGATATTTATATCTATTAAAATAGAGCACAGTCGAAGACCAACGGTGCATGCCCGGCCACCAGCAACCCCCTAGAACCGGAGCTACACCCCCTCAAAGTTGGGTCGGCAGCAATTTTCGGGCTCATTTTAATAGCTCTGACACCCTCGATTCAAACGATCACCCTTCATTCGTTTCTTAAGCTAGGATCTCGACTCGCATATGGTTTTGTAGCTGGCCAAATGGCCTTTCATTTTCTGGTACTCCCGTTTCCAGATTGTAGCTGGTTGCCGAGATATTCGCCGAAGACTGCGAAATTTCCACAAAATGCCACTCCGTTTTTTTTTCGAAAAATCTTTATAACTTTTTGTGCAAAGGCCCTGCCAAGCTAATGTTTTAACAAAAGTTAGGCATGAGTTGGCCAAACAAAATGAGCGCCCCAAAGTGTGCGGTTAGGGGGGAGGGGGGGTGTTTTGGCCTCTCAAAGGTGTTCGAAAAAAATTTTTTTCTGCAAAGCTTAGTTGTTAGCACTCTGTTATATGCAGTTTTGTGTGCTGAGTTCGAAAATGCATTCAGTTTAGCTAGATTCGCTCTGGATCGGGAGAAATTGGCGTCCAAAGTTGAGACCAACCCTATTTCTTGACTGGCACTACTCGCTAGTATGACCATTAACCGCGGTGCAATGCAGTTTTTCTTACGTAGTTTTTGCTGCTGATTCCGAAAATAACTTTATTTTTGCTCTACGTTGCCCACTTTTGAAGATATCGGCATTTTTATGATTTGGGAAGAAAACGGCTGCACTTGCTATTACATGCTTGTTTGAAAGGTGACTCAATTCAGTCGCATCTAGGGTACAGAGCCATAAAAATTTATATCACCTAATGCAGTTTTTGTCGCTGATTACGAAAATGACATCTGTTTTTCAATGTGACTGCTCCTCAGCTACTTATATAACTTTTATGCCCTGGTACTCAGACAATAAGTTATCTGTCAAATCTGGACATAATATGGTATCTATCTAGTGCAGTTTTCTCCGCTGATTCAGAATATTATCATATTTTTGCGCTACGGCCACCCTATCGCAAGTTATGGACCTCGAAAGTTTCATTAAGAAACATGCCGTGAGAAGCCGTAATCCTAAAATAAATGTTCAGCATTCATGCATTTCTGAAATGAACCTTTTGTCAGTCAATAGTGTACCCGACCTATTTTGACCCGCTGAGTTCAAAAATGGCGTTTGTTTTTCTCTATAGTTACTCGTTTTGGAGATATATGAATATGAATGCAAATTTTGTTTGATCAGTAATATCTCAAAATTGAACAGCAGTAGAGAAAAACAAAGGCCATTTTTGAACTCAGCGGGTCAAAATAGGTCGGGTACACTATTGACTGACAAAAGGTTCATTTCAGAAATGCATGAATGCTGAACATTTATTTTAGGATTACGGCTTCTCATGGCATGTTTCTAAACGAAACTTTGGAGGTCCATAACTTGCGACAGAGTGGCCGTAGCGCAAAAATATGATAATATTCTGAATCAGCGGAGAAAACTACACCAGATAGAAACCATATTATGTCCAGATTTGACAGATAACTTATTGTCTGAGTACCAGGGCACAAAAGTTACATAAGTAGCTCAGGAGCAGTCACATTGAAAAACAGATGTCATTTTCGTAATCAGCGACAAAAACTGCATTAGGTGATATAAATTTTTATGGCTCTGTACCCTAGATGCGACTGAATTGAGTCACCTTTCAAACGAGCATGTAATAGCAAGTGCAGCCGTTTTGTTCCCAAATCATAAAAATGCCGATATCTTCAAAAGTAGGCAACGTAGAGCAAAAATAAAGTTATTTTCGGAATCAGCAGCAAAAACTACGTAAGAAAAACTGCATTGCACCGCGGTTAATGGTCATACTAGCGAGTAGTGCCAGTCAAGAAATAGGGTTGGTCTCAACTTTGGACGCCAATTTCTCCCGATCCAGAGCGAATCTAGCTAAACTGAATGCATTTTCGAACTCAGCAGACAAAACTGCATATAACAGTATGCTAACAACTAAGCTTTGCAGAAAAAAATTTTTTTCGAACACCTTTGAGAGGCCAAAACACCCCCCCTCCCCCCCTAACCGCACACTTTGGGGCGCTCATTTTGTTTGGCCAACTCATGCCTAACTTTTGTTAAAACATTAGCTTGGCAGGGCCTTTGCACAAAAAGTTATAAAGATTTTTCGAAAAAAAACGGAGTGGCATTTTGTGGAAATTTCGCAGTCTTCGGCGAATATCTCGGCAACCAGCTACAATCTGGAAACGGGAGTACCAGAAAATGAAAGGCCATTTGGCCAGCTACAAAACCATATGCGAGTCGAGATCCTAGCTTAAGAAACGAATGAAGGGTGATCGTTTGAATGGATGGTGTCAGAGCTATTAAAATGAGCCCGAAAATTGCTGCCGACCCAACTTTGAGGGGGTGTAGCTCCGGTTCCAGGGGGTTGCTGGTGGCCGGGCATGCACCGTTGGTCTTCGACTGTGCTCTATTTTAATAGATATAAATATCAGCCAGATCCGTGAGATGGCCCTGCTTGCCCCCTCAAAGCTGACTTTCTCGCAAAATGCATCTTAATACTGTACATTATGAAACACCAAGATAGAACGGTTATTGGGAAAGGCCAATTTAGCAAAATTTCAGAGAGTTAGTCAACCTCAGCCGCGCTGTGTGCTTGTCAGCTGGCTTGGACAGTGTATGAAGAATTGTCATCTGTTAGTTTGTGGCCAACGAAATGAGCGATCGCTGGACATCGGGGTCTGAGAATCACGTTGTGTGTGTGATAAGGAGCATAGTGGATTGGTTCTTATCTGAGCATCAGTGATTACTGAGATGACTGGGTTAGCTAGCAACCTAGTGCACATAACCAAATATACCAAAACCCATAGCATGAAGATCTCCGCAATGAAGGTGCGATGATCATGTTTCAAGATGAGCACAGATGCCGCAGTCAACATGAATATGGGGCTGTTGAAGAGTGAATAGCTGGTCACCCCGATTCGAAGGCGCCAGTAATTTCTGCGCTGTCTTCTTGTCAGCCGGCTTGGACAGTGTATGAAAAATTGTCATCAGATAGCTTATGGTCAGCGGAATGAGCGATCGCTTGAAATCGGGGTCTGAGAATCACGTCGTGTGTGTGACAAGGAGCATAGTGGATTGGTTCTTAACCGAGCGTCAGTGACTACTGAGATGACTGGGTCAGCTAGCAACCTAGTGCACATAACCAAATATGCCAAGACCCGTAACATGAAGATCTCCGCAATGAAGGTGTGATGATCAGGTTTCAAGATGAGCACAGATGCTGCAGTCAACATGAATACAGGGCTGTTGAAGAGTGAATAACTGGTCACCCCGATTCCAAGGCGCCAGTAATTTCTGCGCTGTCTGCTGTTTCGGATTTCTTTGCCACAGTTGAGCAACCACAGCATGGATAGATAGAGCAAAGGCACACTGAAGTAGGCGAGAATGAAACTGCCAGCAGTGAAGATCAAGAGAGTCTTCTGGCACAGCAAACTACACACATTGCTGAGGTGGGAGAAGAAGACCCCTCCGCCAATCGGCACCACTACCACTGTGTATAGTACCGCCCACAGACAGCTGCAGCCAATCACTGCCAGACATTGGCGGAAAGTGACATGACTGCGGTAGAATATTGGGTATTGAGTGGCTAGATATGTCAAAATTGCTAAGGACAGGTAACAGCTGGTCACACACCAATAACTTATCGAGATCTGCACCAGATGCGTCACATTGATCCAAAACTGATGACCAGTGGTCAAGAGGTCCAGTCCGGACCAAGTGACAATCAGTGCACTGGTCAGTATGTCGCAGACCACACGACTGCATACAAAAGCATACCGTTTCTTGGACAAACTTTTCTTGTGATAGCCATTCAAAATAGTGTAGCAAAGCAGACAGTTTAGGGTGAGGCCAAGCAGGCCAACAGTTGCGAATATGTAAAGAGCAACGGCATAGAAAGCCTCGAGCTGATTCAGAATTAGGTAGTTGTTCTGGGTTAGGTTTTTCACTACATTTATGGTCACGTTCAGGTTTACATTGAAAATTTCAATGTTTAACAACACTGGATCCACTGTGCCCTGATTCATTCTCAGGAGGAAACTCTACAGCTGGTAGCTCCTCAACAGCAAATCGGAGACAGTGTATGCGATGCCGCAGGCAGCAATTTTGGTCTGAAAGCGGTCTCAATTTTAGTCCAGGCTATACATAATTGATCTGAGAGAGAGAGCTGGAAGGTTCTAATTAACGAGAATTACACGTTTTTGTGGGAGCTGAGTTTTTCGGTCGTTTAATATTTATGGTCGGGCAGACAGAGACAACACTAGATTATGTGGCTATCTCACATAGCCTTCAATATTGCACTTTTGGTATCAATGCAAGCACAATCTAAACTGGATTGACTACAGTAGCATCAAAACTTGTCTTCTAACAACAACAGCCCCAGCCCTAAACAATGCAGAACTAACGAATACTGTCTCAAAGTTTACAGGTCCTTTTTTCAGTATTTATCCATGTAATTCTGACTGTCTTGACCAAGAGGCGTAGTGGCTACGGGCTTAGCCAATGGCTCCCTTGGATCATATAGCGACGGAGCCCTGATGATCACAAACAAGGTGCATACATTGAGTACTGCGAAAACTATCAGAAACAGGCGGTCAATCACCATTGACACATAGCGCCAATCACTGCTGATCTGAAATAAATAAACCTCCTTGGAGCAGTCACGAGACTGGTGAGTCAACATACAATATGTAAGAAGACAACTAAGAATTTATAGAGGATGTAGAAAGTACAAACCTCATCCTCCTCTTGCACTTCTCTGAAGTGATCAGCAATGAACTGCACATGTTGCAGTACACTCTCGATCAGCTGTCGATGGTGTTGAATGCTCCTGCTTCTTCTTCGTTCACTCTCCTCCTTCTTGGGACTGGGACTGAGGGCATCTAGAATGGGTGGCGGCACGTTGGCCCTGTCACTGAGACGTCGCAACATCATCGATGTTCCAGCTGTCGCTCCCAGTGCACGCAGGTTGATGCTCTCTGGACTCACTTCGGCAGGCTCCTTGCCATGTGATGGCCGTTGCATGCAGAGCAACCTGTTTGCAAACGCGTTTAACAAACCCTGCATAACCCAAAAGGGAGGAGAAGCCGGCACAGTTGGTGTAGTGGTTTAGGCCACATACCCACTGTGCGCGTGCTCATGCGATCATCCTCTCAGCGCGGCAAGTTTCTTGCCGCAAAGAGTTGGTCATCGGCACAAAGCTCCACCCAGGCCACCAAAAGCTGGTGACAACGAGTAGGTAAAATGTGAACTGACTGAATCTGTCGTTGCACCAAAAGCCGCCCAACAAAACCTGCCGCTTTGGAGAAGATCAATGACGTAAGAAGCTGTCTGAGAGACCAAGTATGCCTGGCGCGGGCTCGCAGATGGGGTCGCACCAAGCGGCAATCGGGAGCTGACAGCATCATGATGTCAACACGTCGGGCACTCTCCTAGTGACCGGCACCCAGCAGCATGGCTAGGAGTGGCTGACAGTGAAAGAAGGGCAACGTCCAAGATGACGAATCACGGGGGTCGTGAAATGGACCACAAGCCTTGATTGTAGGCCGTAAGGCCCCCACACAAGGGATCGGATGGGAAGGCAGGAGAATTGAACTGAGTACCTCGGAAGCCAGTTGAGAAAGAGCACCCTGACCCAGTTGGCCATCACGTGTGTGCTGCCTCGACGCATGTGAAAGTTGACGCTGACAACGCTGATGATGATGCTGGAGCTGATCAGGATCATGGTGAGTAGCAGATAACGCGCGAACATCGGAATCACTACACTGGTCGGAGGAATTATGTCAATCAGCACCTGAATTTATCACACACATCAGTCAGCACACATGCACAAGAAACCAGGTCCACCGCCCTAAGGGATCAACTCGGGCCCACGGATGGTTCTGGCCCTGAGGGGTTCTCACAGCTCAGCCTTAGGTTTAGATTTGAAAGCAGGACAAGTTGAGTTTACATACAGTACATAGCTGCATCTTTTTACAGATATACAGGGTGGGCCACGCTAAGCAAGCGTTCCTCATTTGATCGTTTGTGCTGCTCGACTGTGTGAACGAAATTCAACCAAATTGATGTACAGTATGTAGATGCCTGCCAATTTTCAGCTACCACCGTTGCTTAGAAGGTCCGTTTCTCTTAGCTGAAGATATTCTGTGCGATGTCCCTGACTGTCTAGACACCGGACAGTGTGTACAGTAGATTAAATTTTTAATTTACAGCGCCAGCCAGCGGGCTCAGCAAAGTGATAAAGAGGGACGGGGAAATGGCTCAAAGTAGAGACCTGCACGGCCCGACTTTTCGGCGGCCTGGGCCGGCCCGGACGTCCAAAATCAAGGCGCGGCCTGGCCGGCCTGGGAAAGCTAAAGTTGCCGAAACATCGCAGGAAAACACTATTGGCAATCAAAAGAAAGCCTTCATAGGGTATTTCTCCATTAAAT